>JALIZH010022042.1:0-18586 GCA_030522465.1 Rhipicephalus appendiculatus | reverse complement strand
AAAATTGAATGTTCCACGCTGTCATATGCTTTGGCTATAAAACAGTGTCTTTGTCTTCTTTGTTGTGTTCGTCGATTCTATTTCGCACTAATATGTCTCGGCCAGTTATGCACGCCCAACTAGCCCAACAATTTATTTGTTGGCTCTTGTCGCCGCGGACGTAATGAAATTGATGTGAAAGATATGGTAAAGCTGGTGGTTCGCGCTGCTTTATTTGGACGGCTTCCTAAGTTGCACAAAATATATCGCACTGTCACTTCAGAAAAAGAGAAATGAAAATGCGCTTTCCTCAGGCAGCAGTGATCGCAGCTTAAGGAACAGCAAATTGAGTGGAGTTTGCCTGATATCTCCCTCAGCTCGAGAGATGATTCTGGGCCGTGGCGATGTTGTAGTTCTTGGTCGACGCTCGCGCGATAACCTTAATATTGAGCTCGACTGTACATTTAGTGATACGAGAGATATCAAAAGAAACACAGAGGGCCGACCTTAGTTGCATATAGCCCACCCCCCGTCACTAACTTTGACGCGATATTCAGATTGTGAACAGGCCAAGCGAAACCCTAAACAGTCTGTGACTGTTTCCACCCCATTTCATACGTAAGATTCCAAGAAATAGCTGTTCACCTCTTGACGGTCAGACGATGACCGGCCGTGTGGTTTTACCAAGGTTGTGTGTATGCAGGGTGCGTCACACTCTTAATAATGACGTCACACTTTTAATAATAATAACGATGATTATGAGGTACGCTGTAGTGGTGGGCTTCGGAAATTTTGGCCATCAGGTGTTCTTTAACGTGCGCTGAGATCGCTCAGTATACGGGCCTCTAGCATGTCGCCCCCATCGAAATGCGCCGCGGCGTCCAATCCACGACCTTCGGCTCAGACGCTGAGCACCGCAACCGCTATACAGCCACACTTTTAGAAATCTCGGTTAACGAACCATCATTTCTTTTTGACGTGAATACCGGTGTCTTCGCTACTTTACCCCGAAAAATCTTTTATTGCGATAGCAATTATATGGACACTCTCGGCTGATTTTCGCCGTCGCCGTCTGCATGTCGACGCCGTCATTCCAGACCACCTTACGGGGGTTTGAACCAGCGACCCCCTCGCTCCGCAGCCTGCTAGCCAACACAGCCACACGCCATGCTCGCACCAGCGATATAACGGCGAGCTATTCATACGCACCATTGGCCGCTCGCGGTACGCAGATCTCGGAACAGCTTGAGCGTGTTTTCTATCCACGACGGTTTTACAGTTTCTTTCAAATTGAACACTGCCCTTGAGATGCGCACGAAAACGTGGCTCCCTTCTGTACCACTCATGATGTAGAATGAAACAAAAGAACACCGGGCACGCGTCAGACGCCACCACGTGGCAGGAGACGCAGAGGGGTCATTCCACGTGCCGCACTTTAAAAGAAAAAGAAGTATCAAACAGCGTCGAAAAGTCTTATAATTATATAATCGATCCTTGGCCGATCCCCCTGAGTGGTGTTGCGACCGGGTCCGGCGGTACTCATCGTTGGTAGCTGGCCCACCGCCGGTCCCCTGGCCCATCTTTGCCAGAGGGGAAGGCGCTCGTAGGAGAGATATTTACAGACGTTTATTTACATTGAGAGTTTAAGAAGAAGAGATTGAGAGACGAGTTACAAAAATTGTCTTGGCCTTTTATGTCGCCGCGTTGCCAACTCTGGGCGCATTGTCCGCATCTTTGGCCAATACGGCTCTCGATGGCCTTGTAGCTCCACCCACGAGACTGGGGACCGACGTCCAATAGGTGCACGTGGAGAGGGCACCGCCGAAACGATGACCAAATATGGTCACGACAAGAGCACCACGGTTTTGCGCACAGTACCAACTTTTGCACACGTTTGCAGATCTTGGCCTGTTCTGGTTCCCGGAATTCTTCCGGCCGGGGGGTAGAGTCTCTGTGATCGTGCCGAAGAATGTCACGGCTTGATAGGAAGATCCTCCGCCAGGCAACAACACGCAGCAGGTGTTCTGTGGCCTGGACCACGGCTTTGTCTCCTCGTTGCTTGGGATGTGACGAGCAGCCTCATCCCCCACCGGCAGCATCTTGTCACAAAGGGCTGTTCGCGGCACTGCCGCTGGAATTTCTGGTCACGTGACCACGCCGCACGCTAGTAGGCATTCCAGGAAAATGGATTAGACCTGCGCCCCCGAAGGGCAGCGAACCCGGGAGGAACTTTAGAAAAACATGAGCATTCTCCGCGGCCTCTGCCGCGACGGCTTCCAAGGCCGATCGTAACAGCTTCCCCGGCGGCCGGTTGAGACCTCGACGTACAAAGGTCGAACACCTTTGTGGGGAGAGGTCGATGAAGGCGACGCTGAAGAAGTGACGTCCTGCGCTCTACCGACGCTGCTCTGCTGCATTCATCTGCCAGCTCTGGTGATCTCGAACATCTGGTTTCGTCGTCCAATGTCGCAGAGGAGTTCTTCGCCTTGCCAGCCCGTTTTGCTTCCCAGAAGACAGCACCTGGGTCAACCACATGAGAACCACAACCGCAAAGCCAGCAAGTGCCCGAACTCTCTCCCTGAGACCCACCAGGCTTTTCACCCAAACAAAAAGATTCTCTGCTTCTTAATTAAATTATCAGCAATTCCAACAACCTGGAATAGGCTTCTCAAATGCACAAACACATGTGACAGTGCACAACAATGAACAAAAAAAAAAGACAATAGTAAACTTTAGACACATAACCAAAAAAAAAATACCTATTAACACAAGCCAGAGTACCGACGCCCTCAAGTTCCTTAGAAACAGCGACTTGAGCCATCAACGTTGCTATTTCAATTCGTGGGACACCCTGACGCTTGTCCTACCACTCTTCCGACGCGCTCGCGGTTTCGACCGGGTGAGCGCGCCCACAAACCCATTCTCGAACGCGGGGTTCTTCTGCCGTAACAACTAATCGGATCTGTTTGAAAACAGATAACCATACTGCATCGGCAGATAGGCAGACACAGTTGCCTTTGTATGCAATACGCCAAAGGGGCCCTCGATGCGAACCTTAGCAATCGGAAGGCATCCATTTCGCGCTTCCGCCGACTGCTTAATCCAAGTGCATTCACCTGTGAACTGCCCCGGTTTTACATACGAGGAATGGACCACGTCCACCGTTGCTGCCGAATCTCGCAGCACGCGACACCCCTTTCCGTTTACCCTCATTTCTTTAATATATGGCTCCAAAAGTTGCATGCTTTCAACCCCGCTGTCAACTGACAGGCAAGCAACCTTTGGCTCCTCGCAGAACGCAGCCATATGACCTGGCATGTGGCAATTGTAACACACAAGTGGTCGCCTCTTTTCAAAAGCACTCTTTTTTGTGCTGTTCTCGAGCCAGATTGGCTTCTTTCGCCTCATCCCCTTTCGCTAAGGGTTCGGCGTTGTGCGCTTGATTCTCTTGGACGGACTGTCCATTCCACCCAGTTGCCCTCTTACTCTGACACTCCCGCTGGTGAATCTCCTTTCTATCAAGCGCACGGCGCGAGACGAACTCTTCATCAAGCTCCGCAGCCTTCGAAACAGTGATAACGTCCTCCCTGTCTTGCACCCAGAACCTAACGTCTTGGGGCAAACGACGATAAAACTGCTCGAGTCCAAAGCATTCAACCACTTTCTCTTTACTTTCGAACGCCTTAGCCTCTTTGAGCCACTCCCTCATATTAGCCATTAGCTTGTATGCAAAGTCAGCATACGACTCATCTCTCTGCTTTACGGCGTTCCGGAACTTCTGCCTGTATGCCTCCGCTGACATTCTATACCTCTTTAGCAGGTTCGACTTAACCTGGTCGTAATCAACTGCTTCCTCCTTTGTCAAGCGCGCAATTACATCGGCAGCCTCACACGGCAATAACGTCAGCAAGCACTGCGGCCACATAACTTTGGTAACACCCGCCTTCTCGCATGTGCGCTCGAAGTTTACCAAAAAGAGACCTATGTCCTCTCCGGAGCGGTAGGGTTGCATAAGGTCCTTGATTTTGAACGACTTTCGTTCTACCGCGCTGGACGCTTCACTGCCTTCTCTACTATTTCGAGCCTGGAGCAGCTCGAGTTCAAGGCGCTTTAACTCAAGCTCCTTTTCCAATCGCCTGTTCTCCCTCTCTTCCTCTTCGCGTTTTAGCTCAAGCTCTCTTTCCAAACGCCTGTTCTCCCTTTCTTCCTCTTCGTGCTTTAACTTCTCCTTTTCCTCAATCATCTCAAGACACTCTGAGAGCTTGTCGTCATCTGCCTCAAGGTTCTCAATAGCCGCGATTATCCCTGGCTTTCTCGTTTGCTCCTGGACATTCAAACCCAAACTTTTGGCTAACTCTAGCAAAAGCGCTTTTTTTCAGTGCCTTTAGATTCATGGTTGCTGCAAGTGCTGCTAATTCTTCACTATTAAAAAAAACAACTACGTTCTCGTGCTCAGATCCACGTATAACAGTAGGTACCGAAATTACCACCTTTTTCAACAAAACTCAAAACAAAGCCTGGTAAAATCTCAGTGAAGAAAAGTCAAGCACTCACCACACCCTGTAGCCATGATCTCGGCGGAGTCGATCCCGACGCTGGCATCAGTTTGTTGCGGACTCGGGGCTAGCAGGATCCCACCGCTGCCACCAGTTGTTGCGACCGGGTCCCGGCGGCTCTCATCGTTGGTAGCTGGCCCGCCGCCGGTCCCCTAGCCCAACTTTCGCAGAGAGGAAGGCGCTCGTAGGGAAGATATTTACAGACGTTTATTTACATTGAGAGTTTAAGAAGAAGAGATTGAGAGACGAGTTACAAAAATTGTCTTGGCCTTTTATGTCGCCGCGTTGCCAACTCTGGGCGCATTGTCCGCATCTTTGGCCAATACGGCTCTCGATGGCCTTGCAGCTCCACCCACGAGACTGGGGACCGACGTCCAATAGGTGCACGTGGAGAGGGCACCGCCGAAACGATGACCAAATATGGTCACGACAAGAGCACCACGGTTTTGCGCACAGTACCAACTTTTGCACACGTTTGCAGATCTTGGCCTGTTCTGGTTCCCGGAATTCTTCCGGCCGGGGGGTAGAATCTCTGTGATCGTGCCGAAGAATGTCACGGCTTGATAGGAAGATCCTCCGCCAGGCAACAACACGCAGCAAGTGTTCTGTGGCCTGGACCACGGCTTTGTCTCCTCGTTGCTTGGAATGTGACGAGCAGCCTCATCCCCCGCCGGCAGCATCTTGTCACAAAGGGCTGTTCGCGGCACTGCCGCTGGAATATCTGGTCACGTGACCACGCCGCACGCTCGTAGGCATTCCAGGAAAACGGATTAGACCTGCGCCCCCGAAGGGCAGCGAACCCGGGAGGAACTTTAGAAAAACATGAGCATTCTCCGCGGCCTCTGCCGCGACGGCTTCCAAGGCCGATCGTAACAGTGGGTATGAGCCAATTCAGAGGCAACAGCAACAAAGTGTCGGCTTGTGCATTTGTGGACACTCACTGCGCGTCGTTCAAATACAAATACGTAACAACTGCGACAGTTGTTAGTTCACGCTTGTCCTGTGTATACCTATGCGTCCTTTTCGAGCGTCCTCCTTTGTGCTGCGGCGGCGCGTTGCAAGTGTCGAGCTGCTTGTCGTTCTTCGTGCTACAAACTAATTTCTTGCTATCGCATTCATTGCTTCGCCCTAGTGGCGAAACTGTGACTTTTTTCACCGAGTTTTTTCCAATAGGACGCGCACACAACCAAGTGGTTCTATATCCTAAAGAGCTCAAGAGCAGAACTTTCGGCCGCCGCTACATTGGGAAAAAGTCACGTGAGCCGAGAAATAACGTCACGCATAACGTTAGTGATAATGCAGCACGTCGCTGTAGACTTTGCGTTCTGGCTGTGGTGATGCAGGCGAAATAATGAGAACCACGAAGTCGACAGGAGTAGGTTGCTGGGCCCCCAATGACACGGGCCGACCACCTGGTGTAACGATGGTCAAACATTCCTGTTATTGCGATAGCAATTATATCGACACTCTCGGCAGATTGTTGCCGTCGCCGTCATGTCCGGTATATATAAAATATTTTCCGACGCACGGAATCAAACGGGTGACCTCTCGCTCCGCAGCGCGCGGCGCTAACCACTCGGCCACTGAGGCGCACATCCTCCAGCATACTAACAGCAAGCTACTTTGATACACCATTTATCGCCGGCGGTACTCCGATCTCCGGGCATATATATATTATGTTAGCGTGTTCTGTGCGTTACCAGCGATATGGCGCGAAGGGCGAGCTTGGCGCCCCGCTCGTTGCGATGCGTTCGGTCGTCAACGTGCACTTTGCATTACGAGTCGTAGTCGCCCATGCGCGCGCGCGCGCTGATCTCTTGGTGTGGGCAGTTTTTACGTCGTCTGCTTTCGCCGGGAAGGTTGCGTTTAGGTTTCAGAGCGCACAAAGGTCACTTCGCTGGCTACATAGGCCCCGTTCGCGAAAGGAGCGCGCTGTTCAAACACAGTAAAGTAACAAGTGTGACACTTGATGGTTCGCGCTCGTCCTGTGTATACCTGTGCGTTCTTTTCGTGCGTCCTTTGTTCCTGATCAGCGCGCTGCTCGTTTCGATCTGCCTGTCGTTCTTCGCGTGACATTTCAATTTGTTGCTATCGCATTCATTGCTTCGCCCTTGCGGCGAAACTGTGACTTTTTCACTCAAATTTCAAGGCGGTGGTATGGCGGTAATAACCTCAACGATCTGTACTCGAAGCCAAACTCCATCGTCTTGGTGAGAGACCACTATCAGCAAACAAGATCCTGGCAACTTGACGACGCTGTATTCAAAGACGCTGTAAATGATGCGCTCGAGGAAGAAAAACCTTAAAATCATTAAGGACTCAATTCTTTTTAACACAAAAAAAATTTTTTTCCTTGCCATATTTTACGATGCCTGAGTATGCAGGCCACATGATGTAAGTTTATTTTTTGTATAACGTAGGAAATGCTGTACGATGTTTTAGATTGAGAAGCAGTGTACTACTAGCAATTTCTATTTCTCTTCAAGATTTTTTTCTTACTTACCTGTTTTTATTTCTATTACACTTTTTCGATGTTTATATGAATTGTTACACCCCCCCCCCCCCCCACCCCTACGTAATGCCCACTTTGGGCCCTTAGGGTAAATAAATGACGAAAAAAAAATAAAAACGGTTTCGTGCATGCACAAGGCCACCAATGCCCTGTTGTGCTACTTGAAGTGGAGCGGACTTCACGAGCTTCTGTGTATTACTAGCGCCGATTTGTGTTGTGTGTGTTCACACCAACTGCTCATTTATTCTTTATTGCGGTAGCAATTATACATACCCTCTCGATTGGTTTTTGTCGTTGCCATGAGGTTCCGCATAGGTACACGTATATGTATTAAAACCCACAAACAAAACTCTTCAGAAAAAAATTTTTCCGAAGCGCGCGACGGAGGACTCGTACCTGCGACCCCACGTTCACGGAGCTGCGCGTATAACCACTCGACCACAACGCATATATTCTCCAGAATGCTAACAGCGACCTAGTTATACACATCATTTGCTGTTGGTGGTACGCACGTCTCTGAGGTGCATCAGCGCATCAGCGGGAGGACGCGTGTTTGCTGTCACCCGCGAAATGGCGCAAACGGCTTAGGGGAGCGCTTAAAGGGGCCCCGCAACACCTGTTCAACATGGTCAGAAAACGCTGCCGATTGGTAGTCGAGGCTCCTGAGAGTACGCAAGCCAAACTTTATAGCACAGCAAATGGCCTGAAATTTACACTTAAATCTTAAAGTTCGATAGAACTCGTTTCCTCTTCATTCTACAAATGATGTCATAAACCCAAATGGGCGCGCCATATACCTAAATTAACGGTCATTGGCCAATTTGACCCATGGATGAAAGAAAAAGATAGGAGGGAGCATTACGTCACTCAGCCAGCCTTGGCAGGCCAACCCGTCTTGAAGCCAGCATGCAGTGTCGGCCCAACATGTGACCTTTTGCGTCAAGATCACGCAAGGAATGAGATTTGCCGAGACTTCGGGGTACGGCGCCCGGTATCTTTTAATCGAAGCGTGCTTGTTCGGCGCAGCCTGGCCGGCTCACGGAGGAAGTTCAAAAATCGAACGCCACCGAGAGTACTAAAACCTACCGCACGCTCTGGCGTTTCGGTCACGTGTTGGGCCGACACGGTGGTCTTCAATCGTGAGACGTAATGCTTCGTCCTTGCATTTAAATGCGAAGCATTTCTTAGCGAACTTCGGCGACTTTGAGCGTATCTATCTATCTATCTATCTATCTATCTATCTATCTATCTATCTATCTATCTATCTATCTATCTATCTATCTATCTATCTATCTATCTATCTATCTATCTATCTATCTATCTATCCGCCTACGACTTTGTGCTCTCCTGGCCGTATCGTTAATGGGATTTATACCAAATTTGGTATGGCATAACATGGCTGTATGACGAACATAAATGGCTGGTAATATCATGAAAATCATGACTAACTTGTCATGAAAAGTATGATTTACATGCCACGCTCATGGCGCGCTCGCGGCCATTTCGTTAGCTTGATGTACACCAAATTTGGGATTGAGTGACGTGACTGTATGACGAACATAAATGACAAGTGGTAATATGGAAATCATGACTTGTCATGTGCGACATGACTTGCATACCACGCTCATGGCGCACTCGCGGCCGTTTCGTTAGCTTGATATACACCAAACTTGGTATTGAGTGACATGACTGTATGACGAACATGAATGACAAGTCGTAATATGGAAATCATGACTTGTCATGTGCGACATGACTTGCATGCCACGCTCATGGCGCGCTCGCGGCCGTTTCGTTAGCTTGATGTACACCAAATTTGGTATTGAGTGACATCACTGTATGACGAACATAAATGACAAGTGGTAGATGGAAATCATGAGATGTAATGCGCGACATGACTTGCATTCCACGCTCATGGCGCGCTCGCGGCCGTTTCGTCAGCTTGATATACACGAAATTTGGTATTGAGTGACATGACTGTATTCGCCTCGTGTGCGACCGATGGCGGCGCTACGAACGGCGCTCCGGTGACGCAAGGGCGGGGATTCGGCTTTTGTCGTCTGCTACGCTCTGGCTGAAACAGCAGCATTTTCTTTATAGTTCGCTCTCGTCGCACGGCGTTCCTCGACTACTAGCTGCATTTTCTTGTTATGATATTTCTTGAGATGACTGCTAGCATTACATGAGTTTAAGAAACGTTAACATTTAACATATCTTCTGTATACCGAAAGCCACCGCGGTCAGGTTCATGCCCCCGAGTTCGTAGCTTCGCTCACTGGGCTGGATGGCGTTGAAATAGCTTACGTGAAAGCGCGAACGCCCCCGCCAAGTGAGTTAAAGAGAGTCTTCGCTGCTTTGAAATCGCAGCGCGATCAATTTTGCGGCTTATTCGCAAAAAATCAGCGTTGTGTAAACAGACTTGAGATGAACCAAAATTCACGCTCCACTCCCAATTGTAGTCGTGTGGACTTGTGCAGACACGACAGCCGACAAAATGAAATCGATAACTTCATGGACCAGCGGGTTACTGCCGACCACTAGCATAGATTGGGCGATGGATGCACATAAGATTGCTCGGAATGAAACGCCAGCAGTGGTGCGCGTGGTACAGTTCGACTCTTATGATTAGAGATAGATACGTTCATGAGCCGCATTCACGTTTTCGATCGCTCAGTGCTGCCTACTCGACTGTGCGAGCCTGCCAATGGTAATGACAGGATGGCGCGCACTATATTTGTAATGCTTGGGCAACGCGATCCGCTGCAGTGTTCGCGTTTCACTTGACACCGATAGTACAGCTTCGTAAACATTAGGAAAAACCGGCGAATGTGTCCAGGAAGAGGACAAAGAGAGCTCTTTCCCACCTTTCTTTTGGCCCCTGTGGCTGATTATTGTGATTCTTTACCGTGCTGTAACAAGATTGAATATTTTAAGGTGGGAGCCTTAGATTCCACATAAATTGCGAAAATTGACCGTCGGCGTCCCGCATCGCCAGCGTCAACACGAGTGATGCGAAAATTCATCACATGATCACGGCATCATGACATCCCAGACCGACAAAATTTGTGACGTCATAACGTCATGTCACATGATTACGTCATCCCATGACATCGTCGCTTTGCATTGCCTCTGTGATTGGTGGGCCGATCTCGGAGGCGATGCAAAACCAGGTGATGTGTAGAAAGCTTCAATGCAAAACCGCGTTATGTCCAGAAAGCATTCGGAGAGGGGCGGCGAAGGAACAATACATCGACTCAAGAAAAAGATGGCTTTCGCCTTCGAGTCAACTTAGGCAAATGCATAAGGAACTCGAGTCTCTTTAGTACAGTGATCGTACCAAGCCACATCAGGAGTCGACCGTTGAGAATGATTTACACTGTTTTATTGCAAATACATCTTTCGATGCGAAAGCTTCATATTTATCAACGTTAGTATGATTACACTAATTCTGTTCAGCATATTTTCAGACCACCGTGAACGAGTGAACAAACGTCGATTTATTAACGTAAGGATTAAAATATGTTGCAAAAAAATAGAACAAAAACAAAAGAAAATCACTTCGGACAACCTACCGATATTTCATATCCCCGTCGTGCATCCCCTTTAGACTCACCCTGTTTATTTCGTGTTTCAATTTAAAGTACTTACGACGCGCTTACACAACAGCTGCTAAAAATATGTATTTAATCAAACGTTGTTGCCGGTAACGCCACTTAATTTATTTGAATGACATCACACGTCGTTTGTCATGCTCCGAACGTATGAATTGAATCGAAGGAACAGGCTTGGCAACCGAACACGCGCAGCACTCGGTATACATTTATTGCGCTTTAACGCAGACATGGAAGCTGAAGCCCGAACGCTGAAGTCAGTGATCGAAAACGGGCAGGAAAGTCATTTTGAGTGCGCCACGGCCATAGAACAGTCGCGAAAAGAAAAATTCACCATAGAAGCAGATGTGCACATGGATGGCTAGCAGACGACAACAGGAGCAATCGTCACAGAACGTGCTTCTGATGGCAACTCCGCTCGATTTCGATGGACATTTTGCTTGAACATTCAGTACAAATTGCTTTATCAACTCGCCCACCAATGTTTCAATAACTCGAGCGCGATAGGCAGGCTGGCAGCGTCGAGCAGCCTTCACGTAGCGAACGCGCGCGCGAAGAGCTGCATCCGAGTCCCTCTCCCTGACGTCACACGCGAGAGGGCGCCACTCCAAGATCTCGAGGCGAATAACGAATAAGTGGCAGGTGGTAACATGAAAATCTTGGCATGCATGTCATATACAACGCCATTTACATGCCACGCTCATGGTGCGCTTGCGTCCAGTTCGCTAGCTTGATATTGACGCATGCCATAAAACAGTCATTAAAATACGCGCACCCTCCTAGCAGACAACGGCGCCCTGCAATATGAAGAAACGGCCACGACGGCACGCGCCTTCCCCGCACGGGATCGGATCGCGTATGTCTGTGGGCCGAAGAAGAGAGGAAGAGGAAGTGACGAGCCGCTCGAGCAAGCGTTAGAACGTTTCTTGCTTTTGGCTAGTTATCACACAATAAATAGTTTTTTCTCCAGACTACCTGAATTGTCCGTTACAGTTCTGGTGGAGCTGCTGGGTACGATCTCAAGCCCTATTCGAGTTGGAGAAGGAAGCCCGGAGCCACGCCGACTGGAACCCAACGAGCACACGCCTGTCCACCAGCGCACCATCCGTCGTCTCCGTGGTGAGCCACCCGAATTTCCTCTTTTGCTGGATCCTGCTGGGGAAGCACCAGCTGTCCACGGCAATACCGAAATGACACCCCCAACAGCTGCAACCCACTTCGTCGTCGATCAGCCGCGGACGCCCGAGCCTTTCCACGGCGACACGTATGAAGACGCCGAAGATTGGCTTGAAGGTTTCGAGCGCGTCGCCGATTGCAATGGTTGGGCTGAAGACCGGAAGCTCCGCCGCGTTTATTTTGCGTTGCAAGACAGTGCACGAACATGGTTTGAAAACCATGAAGGTGCTTTCCGGTCATGGGACGATTTCCGGCGGGGAGCTGCTGGCCACGTTCCCGTGTACGGACCGCAAGGAAAGAGCCGAGGCGGCTCTGCATGCGAGAAACCAGCGGAACAATGAAAGCGTGGCAATGTACGTGGAGGATATGTCCCGCTTGTTTCGCCGGGCTGATCCAAGCATGAGCGAGGACAAGAAGCTTCGGCATCTCATCCCACGGCATCCCACGAAACGGAGAACGCCCTTTTGCAATCCAGGAGTACTTGTCGACTCGCCAACGCCCTTACACCTCACAGCAGCATCAGCCCCGGTCAACAGCGCCACTGAGGTATAGGTCACCAAGCCCGGGTGCATCTTCAAGTTCCCCAAGGCGACGTTCCCAAAGACCGCTTCAGGAAAACTGAAATCGGCGACCTGTGGAGGTAAGGCCGCTGCCGACACAACAGAACCTCCAGCGCTGATTTCGGGATACGACGACGGACAGGAGGAAAGGTGCGGAAACAGTAACGTTGCGTCCGATGTATGCGTGCTTATAGACGGCTGCGAAATTACTGCTTTAGTGGACACGGGTGCAGACAATTCAGTTATCAGTAGAGAGCTTGCCAGGAAACTGAAAAAAGTGCTAACTCCTTGGACAGGACCGCGAGTGCGTACCGCAGGAGGACACCTGATCGACCCAGCTGGCCGATGCACTTGTCGAATTGGAATACGTGGCTTCACGTACGTTGCGAACTTCATTGTCCTGTCGGAATGTTCCAGGGATTTAATAATTGGAATGGACTTTTTGCAGGTGAATGGTGCTGTGATAAACTTGCCGGAAGCATCCGTGTCGTTCTCGACGAAGCACGCCATCGCGACATTAGAGTGTGATGAACAATACGGCGCGCTCCAGATTGTGGACGACGACTTAACGGTACCTCCAAGATCCAGCATAGCTGTCGCCGTAAGAAGTAACGTATTCAGCGACTATGAAGGAATGGCGGAAAGCAACACTGGGCTTCTGCTCGAAAAAGGGATCTGCGTGGCAAGAGGCCTTGTTCGGCTGCGTGATGGGTGCGCGAATGTCTTTTTGACTAATTTCGGAAATCAACTGCAACATATCGCGAAGGGAACCATCATCGCCCGTCTGAACGATTACGTTGAGATGACAGATTTGGGCTCGTCTGATATGGCACCACTGATATGGCAAATCGAGAGCCTCGTACGAGAATTCGCCTCCTGCTTCTCAACGTCATCGAAAGTCCAGAGGACGTCTATCACCAAACACCGCATCATAGTCGAAAAATCGGTGAGGCCTATTTGCCAGCACCCCTACCGAGTGTCACCAAAAGAGAGAGAAGTCATCAGAAGCCAAGTCGAAGAAATGCTTAGAGACGACGTCATTCAACCGTCAGCCAGCCCGTGGGCTTCGCCTGTCGTGCTAGTAAAGAAGAAGGACAACACTTTGCGCTTTTGCGTAGATTACAGAAAGTTGAACGTCGTCACGAAGCGGGATGTCTATCCACTCCCAAGGATCGATGACACCCTTGACAGACTACGGGATGCGAAGTTCTTTTCCTCTTTGGACCTCAAAAGCGGGTACTGGCAGATAGAGGTGGACGAAAGAGACCGCGAGAAAACAGCGTTCGTCACTCCAGATGGGCTGTACGAGTTCAAGGTACTCCCGTTCGGCCTCTGTTCTGCACCTGCCACGTTTCAGCGGATGATGGACACTGTGCTATCCGGGTTAAAATGACAATCCTGTCTTGTTTATCTCGACGATGTCGTAATCTTTTCAACCACCTTCGATCAGCATGTGGAACGACTACGAACGGTTCTCAAAGCTATTAGTTCAGCAGGGCTAACGATAAAGCCACAAAAGTGCCATTTCGGTTTCCGTGAACTCCTTTTCCTGGGCCATGTGGTTAGTTCGGAAGGCATCCGCCGTGACCCTGAGAAGACTGCAGCGGCCGGAAAGTTCCCAAGACCCACGGATAAAAGGCTGTCAGGCGCTTTTTAGAGCTTTGTGCCTATTACAGGCGTTTCATCAAAAATTTTTCCAGGATTGCCGAACCACTAACACGACTGACAAAAGAAGATGTGCCCTTTGTCTGGACGAGTGAACAAGATGCTGCATTCCATGAGCTACGACGGCGGCTTCAAAACGACCCGGTACTCGCACATTTTGATGACGAAGCGGAGACAGACATACACACGGACGCAAGTAATTTGGGACTCGGTGCCGTCCTCATTCAGTGGCAAAATGGAGAGGAGCGAGTGATTGCTTACGCTAGCCGCACTCTTTCGAAGGCGGAAACTAACTATTCGGCGACAAAAAAAAGAATGCCTCGCAGTAATTTGGGCCATAGGAAAATTTCGACCATACCTATACGGTACACCATTTCGCGCAGTGAGCGACCATCACTCGCTGTGCTGGCTCGCAAACCTCAAAGACCCGTCTGGACGACTTGCAAGATGGAGCCTGAGGCTGCAAGAGTACGACGTAACGGTCGTGTACAAGTCTGGCCGCAAGCACAGTGACGCTGACTGCTTGTCACGCGGACCTGTCGAATCTGCGCCTGCGGAAGATGCAGATGACTGTCTGTTTCTTGCAGCCGTCACCACATCAGAAATGACTGAGCATCAACAATCAGACGCCGAATTGCTTTTGCTCATCAGGTATCTGCAAGGACACCCTGTCCGTGTTCCACGAGTTTTCACACGGGGATTATCGTCGTATGTCCTGAGAAATAACGTCCTGTACAAGAGGAACTTTGAACACAGCATCGAGAAATTCCTACTCGTCATCCCTGCGACTCTGCGATCCGAAATTTTAGAAGCTTGTCACGATGACCCCTCATCAGGACACCTGGGCGTGAGTCGAACCTTCGCTCGCATTCGTGCCAAGTACTACTGGCCAAGATTACTGAATACGGTACAGCATTATGCGAGAACTTGTCGCGACTGCCAGAGACGCAAGACGCCTCCCTTAAAACCTGCAGGCCTCTTTCAGCCAATAGAACCCCCCAGAAGCCCCATTCGAACAAGTAGGAATGGATCTGCTTGGTCCGTTTCCGACATCATCATTAGGAAAAAAATGGATTGTAGTAGCGACAGATTACTTAACCCGATATGCCGAGACAGCCTCTTTGGTCAGGGGGGACAGCCATCGAAGTAGCAGAATTCTTCGTCTCCTCCATTGTACTACGACATGGCGCCCCTAAAGTGGTTATTACAGACCGAGTGTGAGGAAGAAGATCGGCAAGCACGGAGGCCCATCGCCATCGGCTGGCGCACGCCGACAATTCGCACCCTGGCTACGCCCTGCGTGCTGCTGCTACGATCGTCGCTCTCTTAGGATCCTCAATAAACCCCCCGTAACAAGTGGTGGAGGTGCGGGGTAAGCAAATCTGGAACTACGCAACGGGAAACTCAAGCCCGCCTCTACAATGACGGAAGAAGCACCAATGCAACCACAACAACCCGGTAACACGGTGACTACAGTGCTCTGCCCTGGCCCGTTCCCGCAACGCGACCCACCAATCTTCAGCGGTGCAGAAGAGCAAGATGTGGAAGACTGGCTCGCTGAATACGAACGAGTGAGCGTGATAAACCGCTGGGACGACGCAGGAAAGCTTAGCTACCTGTCATTTTACTTGAGCGGTGTCGCCAGCGTGTGACATTGAAACCACCAACGTGACCTCCCGACATGGGCCGCCTTCAAAACTCACGTGACGGAGGTATTCGAGCGGCCCGCCGTTCGCAAGCTTCGGGCTGAGCAACGTTTGCGTGCTCGTGCGCAGCAGAGCGGTGAGAATTTCACAAGCTACATAGAAGACGTTCTTGACCTATGTAACCGCGTTGATGTCGCAATGACTGATGCCGAGAAGATCAGGCATATCTTGAAAGGAATCGAAGACGATGCCTTTCAGATGCTGCTGGCGAGGAACCCATCAACGGTCTCTGACCTAGTCAGTCTTTGCCAAAGCTTCGATGAACTGCGCAAACAACGTGCAGCCACCCGCCAATCTCCGCCACACGCGACTTCAATGTCCGGCTTGGCTGTTGCTCCCTGATAACACGTCCCTGCGGCAACAGATTAAGGAATTCGTTCGAGAAGAAGTCGCTCGTCAGCTTTCACTGATGCCGCTTATTCACGGCCAGTCGAGTTCTCCATTGGCGCCCGCTCTCCAGAACGTCATCAGGGATCAGGTAGCCGATCAAGTTCCACCTTCCCTCCTTCAGGCTCCAACTGCTGCTCCCCTGACGTACGCTGAAGTCGCTTCGAGGCCTGTGCTGCAAAGTTACGGCCCACGTCGCCCGCATATGCGCCCGCCAGTATCTCCACCCGCCCGACCAGCAGTACAGTACACACGAGCTGAGGACCCTTGGCGCACAGAAGACAACCGTCCTATTTGTTTTCATTGTGGTCTTCCTGGGCATGTGGCACGTTACTGTCGCTTTCGTGTACCGAACGTCTCCAACAATATGCGTCCACCATGGGTCACGTATGCGCCACGTCAGCCCCGCCGTAGCTATTCGGACGACCACGAATCTGCTTCTGTCGCCGAGGCACCATTCTCCCCTCGCCGTTCGCCTTCTCCTCACTGCCGTTCCCTTTCACCCATGCAACGACGGCGGAGCCCTCTGCACCAGGAAAACTAACTAGCGCAGTTCAGGAGGCAAGAACTGCGGTGCCAGCGAAATGTGTAAGGCCTCAAATTTCCCCGAAGAACGTTATTGATGTCGCCATAGAAGGAATACGTACGCTAGCCCTCGTCGACACTGGCGCTGCTCTTTCAGCAATTGATGCCCACATTTGCCGCCGAATTGGAAAAGTGACGACACCACTTTCTGGACTATCTCTTCGTACCGCCAACGCACAGCACGTCGAGCCGTCCGGCGCCTGCACAGCCCGGGTCGTCATTCAGAATGTCGTCTATGTCATCGAATTCATCGTGCTGCCATCATGTTCTCACGACGTAATATTAGGCTGGGATTTTCTCTCCACGCATCATGCGATCATCAATTGCGCCCGCGCCGAAATCGAGTTGTTTCCGTTTTCACCACACATTATCAATGACCACGCAGACTCTTGTCGTAAAATTGCAGTTTCCGAAGACACCGTTATACCGGCCGGGTCTACCGCTCTTGTCAGCGTCTCTTGTGCTTCTATCAACGACGGCACCTTGCTTTTCGCACCGTCTGACCTTCTACTTCGCCGCCGATCACTACCACTGCCGTTTGCCGTCCTTTAGTTCAATTCTGGCACCTCTGTGATGTACGTGTCAAACCCAACGGCCGAGCCAGTCACCCTGCGCCACCGTGAAAGCCTAGGGAGCGCCGAACCACTGTCATCTTCTTCAATTTTCGACATCATGGAATACCCGCTGATCTGGCCACTCTCGAGACCTCGCCTCCTCAGTCACCGCCGCGGTCTTTCACACCAACTATTGCAAGCGACCTTACGACGACGCAACGCGACCAGCTTCTTCGCTTGCTCGAAGGTTTCTCATCCTCGTTTGACTCCCAAGCAACGTCGCTTGGCCGCACAACGACTGTGTCGCACACCATCGATACCGGGAGCCATGCGCCCATTCGACAGCGTCGCTTACCGAGTATCGGTGAGCGAAAGGCGCGTTATCGATGAGCAGGTGAAAGACATGCTCCAACGTGGTGTCATTCAACCTTCCAGCAGTCCTTGGGCCTCGCCAGTCGTCCTGGTTCGGAAAAAAGACGGTACCATACGATTTTGCGTCGATTATCGACGGCTTAACAAGATTACCCGAAAGGATGTGTATCCGTTGCCACGTATTGATGACGCGCTGGACTGTTTGCAGGAGCGGAGTTCTTTTCTTCCTTGGATCTCCGCTCTGGCTACTGGCAAGTGCCCATGGCTGACGCTGACTGTTCGAAAACGGCGTTCGTAACACCAGACGGATTGTACGAATTCACTGTAATGCCGTTCGGTCTTTGCAACGCGCCCGCGACCTTTGAACGCATGATGGACGGCATCCTGCGCGGCCTGAAGTGGAGCACTTGCCTCTGCTATCTTGATGACATTGTCGTCTTTTCCCCTGATTTTTCGACTCATCTGCACCGTTTACATCAAGTTTTGACCTGTCTCCAGAATGCTGGTCTCCAGCTTAACTTGAAAAAAGTGCCAATTCGCGGCTCGCAAACTTACTATATTAGGCCACGTTGTCTCCAAAGAAGGCATTCTCCCCGATCCTGCTAAACTTCGGGCCGTATCCGAATTCCCAAAGCCCACTACCCTGAAAGCACTACGCAGCTTTATTGGCCTATGCTCCTATTTTCGACGCTTCATTCGCAATTTCGCTAATGTCATCGCACCTCTGAACGCACTTCTCCAAGGCGACAATGAACTGTCTACCTGGTCGAAAGCCTGTGATCACGCGTTTACGACTCTTCGCCGCCTGCTTACATCTCCGCCAATCATGCGCCACTTCGATCCCAGCGCACGGACAGAAATTCACACTGATGCCAGTGGTGTCGGCCTTGGTGCTGTGCTCGCGCAACGTAAGGATGCCAACACCG
>JALIZH010022041.1:0-14157 GCA_030522465.1 Rhipicephalus appendiculatus | reverse complement strand
CTTGTATTTCTTCTGAGTGACAAAAGGAGAGGAACGGGTACTAAAAAGTCGTCGTCACTTCAAACTAAAGCCTCATATAGAAAAAAAATCACCGCCATGTCCACAAAGTGAATGATGTTGGACGAGCTTGCGCGGAGATGATCGGGTAACCCGCGAATCCTCCGTACTCATCTCTTACCATCATATAAAGACATGACAACGTTGTTATATATACATTACATGCGGCGTTCGGGCGGTGAGCCCCAGCTGCTGCTCGTAGCGAGCCCGCCACTCTGCTGCCTTGCATGTCTTGTGCGGTAAGGAAGAGTGTTTCACTGCGTGAGCTCCCGGCGAAGAGTAAGGAAGCCCACGTGCTGAGAGTGGTGTGCGTCGCCTTGAACGGCGCCGCCATCTAGTGAGCATTCTTGAAATCACCGGAAAGCCGGTGCCTTGAGCGGCGTTATAGCGGCGTGTACACGCCCACCGCCATGGCCGCCGCCGCCGGACAAGGCGCGAGCTTAAGAAGCTTGCCGAGCAAGTTCCAAAAAATTGGCCTCCATCCCGTCCTTCAAACGTGAATGTCCAGCGAAGCTGTATAAAACACCACACATGCTATGTTTTACTGTCACATTAGGAAAATGGTAGTGATAATCGCTGTGTGGTCGATGTGGTAGACAGTGATTGGTTCCGCGGCCCTACTCAGTGACCATCTTATGCCCTTTCGTCGATTGTTCTGTTCACGTTGTGGTTCTGGTGTCCTTGATTTCTCTGGTCTACCCACGGCAGTCTTAGAATGAATTGAGTGAGTTTCTTGACGGGTCTCCTTTTTATAAAGACCTTTTCAACGTTGCGATAGAAGCAGCAAGCGTTGTACCCAGAGATACTTCCGGTCACTTAATCAATCATTCTCTAACACCGAAAGGTAGACCATATTTTAAGCGTTCCCAGAATAAGCTAGGCCTCTTTTACGTTTTCGGATTGAAGAAGGGCGTGTGGAATTCAAGATCTTGTTTATAAGTTAGGAGAATATTTACTTGACATTATTTGGCTAAACACAAAGAGAAAAGTGTCGAAAGTCTGCCGACTTCTCGCCAAGGATTTGAATTCCTGGCCACTGCTGGTATGCTGCGCCGTTGGACAAAGCCGGAAGCCGTCCAAGCTCTGCGTAATGCTGTACGAGTGTGTAATAGAATCAATGCTTATTCTCTAGGCAAGAAATTGGGGGAACCCTTAAGCTTCGCCTTTAAGAGTTGAACGCGCTAGCGATATCCCGTCCCTAGTGCGTACTTCAATCACTTAGTGCATACTATGTGATGGGTAGTATGCTTTAAACCAGGAGAAATTATGCGCGGCAAATGTGGGAAATGTTTTCGAACTTGCTATGCACCCACTACGTGGTGTTAAGGGAATACGCGCAGTAAGGTGTGTGCCGTTTGTAATGGGTGGCTGGCTTTAAACTATAGAATCCTTATGATAGTCACATTGTCTGACGCCCGATGGCAATGTACGCTTGTACCAAGCAATAGCCCTCGGATATTACATGTTATATTGCGACGCCTATATAAAGGACGCTTGCGTTTGCGAAGCATGGAAGTTATTTTCACTGCATTTCCAAGCAGAGGAAGTTATTTTCACAGTATTTCCAAGCAGAGGCTATAGAATACTTTCGAGAGTCCCTGACTTCGTTTGTAGAATTGCAAAAATTGGAAAAGAATGTACCGGATTGGGTACCTCGCATGGAAGCTCTTTTGCACGTGAAACAATTGTAAAAAGTGTGTACGTGCTTTTTAATTTTGAAAACTGAAGTACTGCAATAAAGAAAAAAAAAGGCATAGCTGTGTGGTAGAACACCAGCTTGCCACGCAGACAACCCGGGTTCGATCCTCACTCGGGCCCGCAAATTTTTATTATTTATTTTATTTGCATCTTTCTCGATTTTTCGGTCACGTACAAGATGATGATTTTTCGGTCACGGACAAGATGATGATTTTTCGCTCACAACCAACGACGCCGACACCGACGCCGACGCCGGAATTTCTGCGAAACGAGCTCTTTAACGCTATCGCGTTAAAGAGGCATCATTTTGTCCCTCTGCGCCACTCTTTAATGCGGTCGCTTTCATTATTAAGGCGAAAGCCTTTAATGTCTCATGCTCACGTCCGTCCGGCGTCCGTCCGTCCGGTGTCCGTCCGGCGTCCGTCCGTCCGTCCACACCCCCCACTGCGCATGCGCCAACCCATTAAAAAAATAAAAATAAAAAATTGGCTGCGTATCTGCGTGCTTCGCTGCAGATGTCGTCGAAAGACGATAGTCTTGTGCCGACTGCATTGCATGAGCGGCATGAGTACCACAATTTAATAGCTGGGCTAGCCGCTGGGCTCGTTTTTCGGACGTTTTCCGGGCACGCTTAGACGGACGCCGGCGTTTCTCCGCTGAAATTTGGTCGTCGCTCTTTTGTCTGCGTTCTCTGATCATGTCTTGTAGAGTGGGTCGTATTTCATCAAGCGGCCATATATGTTTTGCCTTGCCTGAGACAGCGCTCTTCTACGATGAATCAGCAGCATCTGGCTGGCATTGATAAAACAGAAGAGGACGCCATCTACAGCGCTACCGGGGAACATCGGCTTGTGTTGAACTATGCTGCTGCCAAGTGGCAGCACCACAGCGTCGAAGTTAAATCACTGGGCGGAGATTTGTTTTGTACACAGCGGCGCATTTTCAGTGCCGCGTAATAAACACTAGGATCTTTATAATTCCGTATCTATAGATTTTGTTTTAAAGGAACGCTGTGAAGGTATTGATGTTGTGCCTCAGGTATGCGTAATATTTGATTTTTAATTGCCCACGCTCACCCGTATGAACACATGCCCCTCGGTCAAGATTGGAGGTCGTAAGGCAGGGGGGTTAAACTTTGGCCAGCTAGCTGAATCGTGCGACGTGCCGACAAACAGAGAAACAGACAGACAGACAGACAGACCAAAATTTCTCCTTTTAGGTATCCCAAGAAAGACTATCGTCTTTAAAAACCTCCTCTCCACCTCTCTCTCCTCTAGGCATCCCTCCCAGCGGAGGCCACACCCTCACTGCGCATGCACGTCCCCTCCCTCTCTCCCCTCCTACGCTCCCCCCTTTCTCCTTTCCTACTCTCCCCCTCTCTCCTCTAGGCATCCCTGCCCGCGGCGTCCACACCCCCCACTGCACATGCGCGTCTTTCCCTCTACTACGCTCCCATCTCTCGCCTCGCGACGCCGACGCAGGCAGCGTCTGCTAGCGAGTTTCTTGGTTGAAAAAACCGACTGCTCGCGCTGCACAACCGTTCACTGGCCACCCCGTATATATGACAATGGTGGTGCAAGTGGACCTGCAAGGTGGTGCCGGTGGGAGATTTGTCCTGTGCGTTGTCGAACGATAAAAAATTCGCAGCGTGCGCGTTAACTGAAAGCGGACTGCGGGTCTCTGTGTCCAGTCCGAGTCTTCTGTCTCTCATTGCCCATTAGCAGCGATTGGGATGTTCCAGTAGGAAACACCGGTCCATCACTGCGTGCTTTGCGCCCCCCCCCCCCCCGAGGTTTCTCTCCTGTGCAACGCTGCGATGAGCGCCAGCGTCAACGCCGCCGCCAGTGTAAGCGTTAGCGCCCGCTGCTTCGCATCTACACATGGTTCCCTTTAGCGGGAGATGGTGTAATCTTTAAGGCGAAAGCCTTTAATGTGTCATGCTCACGTCCGTCTGGTGTCCGTCCGACCTCCGTCCGGCGTCCATCCGTCCGTCTGTCTGTCTGTCTCTCTGTCTGTTCGTCCGTCCGTCCGTCCGTCCATCCGAGCTCTGGCACGGAGCCAGGTGGCCGCCGGGATGCGCAGACGGACGCCGGTCGTGTCGGACTCTATAGCGCTCGCGCTTTGCTTGCGTGGCGTCGCTGTGCCCAGAGTTTGCAATCATTCTGACCGACGCCGTCTCAATGGACCCAGGCGTTCACGGAATACACTTTACAATTTACAAAGGGTCCGTCAATTTAAGAGCTGGAACGCGGATGGCGTTTGCACGATACGCAAAGCGCGGCAAAATACTATCGCATGCGAACGGAGGAGGATGAGTCTCGCGTCTCGCTGCGATTCGTGGTAAAAAAATTAAAGAAGAAAACACGCACCCATTCGGTTTGTGTCTTATCCCACTGACAGTGTAAAAGAAAAAAGACGGCATAATCAGTGGAATGGCCACACGCTTTTCGCCGTACACTTTGAAATGTACAAAGTGTCCTTCAATTTTTAGGCGAAAGCCTTTAATGTCTCATGCTCACGTCCGTCCGGTGTCCGTCCGTCCGTCCGGGTGTCCGTCTGTCCGTCCGTCCGTCCGTCCGGATGTCCGTCTGTCTGTCCATCCGTCCGTCCGTCTGTCCGTCCGCTCGTCCGTCCGTCTGTCCGTCCGTCCGTCTGTCCATCCGTCCGTCCGCCCGTCCGGATATCCGTCCGTCCGTACGGATGTCCGTCCGTCCGGATGTCCGTCCGTCCATCCGGATGTCCGTCCGTCCGTACGGATGTCCGTCCGTCCATCCGGATGTCCGTCTGTCCGTCCCTCCGTATGTCCGTCCGTCCGTACGGATGTCCGTCTGTCCGTCGGTCCATCCGGATGTCCGTCTGTCCGTCCATCTGTATGTCCGTACGGATGTCCGTCCGTCTGTCCGTCCGTCCGTCCGGATGTCCGTCTGTCAGTCCGTCCGTCCGTCCGTCTGTCCGTCCGTCCGTCCGGATGTCCGTCCGTCCATCCGGATGTCCGTCCGTCCGTCCGGATTTCCGTCTGTCCTTCCGTCCAACCGGATGTCCGTCCGTCCGTACGGATGTCCGTCCGTCCGTCTGTCCGTCCGTCGGTCTTTCCGTCCATCTTTCCGTCAGTGGAATGGCCACACGCTTTCGCCGAACACACTTTGGAATGTACAAAGTGTCCTTCAATTTTTTATATACGTAACAACTTTTTGGGGCATGAAATATCAGACTTAGGCGTGGCTATTGAGTATTGTAGAGCGATATCAATGTAGCACGCTGTATGAATCGAGATTTAGGAGATCAGAGCATGCAAGGGGGATCGAGGAACGGATGGCGGTTGATCACGTCAAGTCGTCTACGTTAACTTTGTTTCTATTGAATTATAGCAGTCATAAGGTGACAACTTTTACACCAGGAGATTGCGGAAATCTCTGGGTCAAGTAAAATCTACCTGTGAGCACGTGCAGGAAATGTCTTAAAAGGCCCGTAAACAGTATAGTTCTGAAGAATACTAGCAGAAACTATTATTTCCCAATGAAGCATTCTGTAGGGTGATTGGGACGCTATAATATGGACGAAAACAATAATTTGTGCTGTGGAAAGAGAGATCAAACAGCATACCAGATTGGACTGTTGCTAGACTGGTAGAATGTCCGTGCCGGTGAAGAAGCTGGGAGTCTTAAAAAGCACGATGTCGGCTGCTATGAATTACCGACTTAAGAAGGAAGTGAAGGCGCACGAGTGCTAGTTCGGTGAAATATTGGTGTCATTATATGCTTCGAACAGGTGAATGTATTTGACGTCAGGCAATGAGAACGGCACTATTAAAACGTAAGAACAAGAAGGCCCCGTAAATAAGAAAGTGGAAAGCGAGAAAGCAGGATGTCAATCTAGGCTACAAATGACAAGTGATTCAGATTTATATGTACGACTCGGGTACACTACGGTTTAGTATGATTCTTTCCTGCTATTCGGGGTTGGTGTCTTGCGCCCTGTGCGTATGAATCACTAAGTAATAATTTACGGTGACTTCTGCACTCTGACGTTGTACATGTTCTTGTTTTACTCTACAGTAAGCGGGAAAAAATCTTCTGGAAGAACAGCGACAAAGCAATATATTGTCACGAGTCATTAGAAGTACTAGGTTCTTTTATTATATCACCGAGTAGCTGGCTCTTGAAAGGGGCATCTGTCGGAGCTGAATCTCGAGCGTAGAAGCGCGCGCTCTTCTTTCTATTTCTATGGCGAGAACTGGTCTTGCCCTCGACCAATTACATGCATGTGGGAATATTGCAATGCGACAGGGTTAGAAGCTGCGCGATTTTTAAAACTGTTGTACAGCAAAAGCTCGTTAATACAGATTTCACGCGACCGGATAAAATGTCTCAAATAAACGAATGCCCAATGATCGAAAGTATCAAGGAAACAATAGACAAATGTCTGTTAGATCAATACACATTCCTTTTCTTGATGAATATGTAAATCATGTACTTACTTTGCATAGGAGCCGTGTTAGAGCCGCAATTTTCGTCGTCATGCGTCTTGGTTTTGGATGCGACCACGGAGGCAGACTCCTGTGTTTAATTACGTCGAAACAAGTTCTGAACCCACTCTTTATTACGAACCGCGGCCACTACCATCCCCACCACGTCACGGCAGTTCTTTCGCAGGTAAAATGAACGGCAACTGATCACTCGTCCATCGCGATGTAGCAAACGAGCTTGTGCCAGTATGCCGATCACGGGTGAAGGCACTTCAGCAGCTTCCACTATGTTTGAGGTTTCAAACACCACGCTGGCATTGCATCAAGTTAACATCAAGTTTACATAAAAAAGAAAGGCACAGATTGTGTAAGCCAAACGTCGGTATGCTTGCGGGGGAGTGAGTTGCAGTTGATAGAGCGCAGTTTATGATAAGCCTTTCTCATCTATCTCACTTCATGTGTGCGCAGGTGCGCTTGTGGTGTAGCTTTATATTCTGATCTTTTCTTCTGAATAAAACCAGTTGGTAGTGAGCGCTCGTGTAGTGGTCTTCTTGTCTTGTGTCCCGTCCTTTTTTGCGCTCAAATATTTTCCATAATGAACCAACGCGCCCAACAAAGCATTCCATCAAGTTAAAACAATGCTGCCGATTGCGGTATCCGCAATGAAGATAGCGATGCGGACAGCGCCGCCTCGTTTTGGTTGGCTGCGAACGCCCTTATCAGCCGCACATCTGTCTAAATTAACTGGCTTTCGGCCAAATGTGACCGAATAAACGAGAATTTTGTGATTAAACAACGAATATGGTGGCCGGAACCAGAGAATAGATCCGAATTCTTTGATTTTCCGAATTACGAGCGTCGAATTCGCGAGTTTTAATGTATTTGCCACCGCATGTACTGTGATCATAATCCACAAGAATCCGAAGGGAAAAATATGTCGTGCGACCTCCCTTACAGCACCCCTTCAATGGTTTAAGTTCCTCAACCGCGCACGTAAACACTTCCTTCTGCGCATAAGCGGCCGGGAAGATACGGTTTCCGTCGATCGCCTCAAGCCTACGTACTTAGATGCCGACGCTTCAACAGCTTCTGCTCTTTTACAATCACTCCAGACTTCCATACTCACCGCGCGCATTTCACAGCTTAACAGTCTGCTCCTGGCCACCTGTTCCATACTGGCGATTTCCTCACGCGACTTCCTGACAACAGTCTCTGCTTTACTCGAGAAAAACGGCACCGCGCCTTGACAAACTCATCCGACGTGTGTCCTGCTCAACTCCATTCGTCGGAGGCACTAGCAGATGCGGCAGCTGCGTTGGCCGCTCAGCGGAACGATCGACAAATATTCATACGGGTGGATATCGGAAGCAGGAGACAGCACGCACAACCACGTGAGAGAGCTGCTTTGGACGATCGCTCGCACCGAAGAAGCGGTGTCACACCAACAGCAACAGTTTTGCTCGCCTCGTCAGTCCCAAGGTTGACATGCTAATACTGCCGGAGTTATCGGCAAGGGACGCGCAGCTGGAACTTCGATATCCTTCTTGTGTTCGTGAAAGAGCAGCCGCAAAAAGACAATCGGTTCTTCAGCTGCAGATCAGGAGGTGATCGAGCGAAGGATTGCCGAGTCAAGCTCACCCCTCGTTCCTGTCGCAAAAGACGCGTACGCTTCAAGCATGTGCGACCCCAATTACCCGCGGGTTTCTACGACGACAAGAACCTCAGGAAGTACCACAGTGTGCGTTTCTACGAAGGCTATTTGTTGCTGCGGTCACTCATCGTGCACTAGCCAACCAGCTTAGGACAGCGTGGTCTACCTCCAGACAATATATACCGACACAGTCAGCAACGACCAAAGCAAATGCATTCGCGGAATTCTGGATGAGGTTCCCAAAAAACGTTTCTTCAAAAAGACCTATCTCGCAAGCCCAACCCGAATGTGGTCCGCAAGACATCTTTTGCGCTGAACACCTTCCGGAGCACTTCCGCCTCAGCAACGGAAAAGGGCAACGTAGTGGAACTACAGCCTCGAAATCGGTACAGCAACTTTCTGATTATTATCGAAGCTCTAGTTGTCCCTGTCATTTTTCATGATGTAGGTGTGCTGGCGGTTCAATAACGGATTCATTCAATCATTTAGAAAACAAGGCAAGCGGCTGGCAATCGATCGTTCAGCAGAGGACACACCGGACTCTGGGATCGACTTGCTAATTGAATCTGATTATACGTGGGAAGTAACCGCGAAGTCATCCGATCTGCAGACGTTCCAGGTTTAGTGGCAATTGTCACCATATTCTGCTGGACTCTACCAGGACCAATCTGCCAACAGGACTCTTTGGAATGTGAAGCTCATCTGATCAGTGTCCTGCGGGTAGATTCAGCACCAGAGGAATCGACAACAGATATGTTTGTTTCCATATTTCTTGTTTCTACAGGAACAATCAGCGGCGTTGCCCTCATTATGGCTCACAGTTAGCTAGATGGAATCTCTTGCGTGCTGCTTAGAGGCCCGGATGTCTTTTTTTTATGTGCGCCGCACTTTACAGCGGGAGGCTGTCGTATGCTCTCGTCGTCACTTGGCGTAACACAGGCACAACCTCAGATAGTATATTGCGCGAGCGCTGGCTCGAAATATAAGTCTTCTTTCTCTTGGTGTTCGAGCGTCTTGATGATGATATCAAGTGTGGACGTTAGCGCTATGCTAGGAAAACAAGACAACACAAACCACCCATAAAAATTGAAAGAGAAAGCAAGCGAGAGATAGAAAGGGAGAGAAAGAAAGGAAAAAAATAGAAAGAAAAATACAAATAAAGAGAAAAACAGAGAAAAAGCTCGAAAAAAGAACAGCAAAGAAAGAAGGCTGTCCAGCTCCACACTTCCTCCAGGCTGGGCACCACTAGGGCGAAGCTGTCATTTTTTAATTTTTCGCCTGACGAAGTTTCACGTGTTTGTCTCAATTGGCGCAAGGGCCAGCTATTTTGTTGAAGTCGATGTCGATCGAGAAGAATAGTGCAATTTGCTAACTGAAAAAATAACAATTAAAGACACGATAGACTGTGATGCGAAATCGCTCACAGTCTTGACAGAACTATGGCGAAATCCTGTCGCGGGCTTCTCCGCGGTTACACTGAACGCCGACGCGAAAATCACTCAGTCGTCTAACCAGCTGCAGCGTGGAAGCACGGAAGAATGCTGATTAAAAAAATAATAACGGAACGCCGTCATAGCACTACCAATTAATGTTAATTACCATTAGAAAACATCGATAACGTGCATCGAGTATAAAGCGCTTTTGCTGATTGCTGCAGTCAGCACGAAAGTTTGAAAGACGCAGAGTAGGCCATTGCAGCTTACTGTTTTGTTTAATGGTACCGGGAATATATTAGCTGTCACAACGCGAAAATATTGCGCCAGCTCATTAAGTTTTTCTCCGGTGCCTTCACGTGCTGCTTTCAATATTGTCAGCGCGGTGATTTTATAGCGTCTGACTTCGTGATCGAACCGTAGAGAGCAACTGTCAGGCGTTGTCGCCGTGCGCACAAGCTCCATTCATTCTCCGTACTTTGAAGAACACGCATTTGTGCGGGAGCTGCCGTAGGGATCTGATCACGATGATGACGTGTGTGAAGTTAACGGTTATGGCATTCAGCGGCGGTTGCCGACGAGCGATCAGAAGACATCAGTGGTAAGAACGCCATAGTCAATTCAAATCAAAGAAACTAGCATCATGTCCTGAGCTACAGTCTCTGCCAACGGATTCAATAGCAACAGTGACGTGCTTCAGCTCCTAGGCATCGACGTCTAAATTTTAGGATTCCGAATTTTTTTTTTAATTCTTTAGTTCTCATAAGTGTTTTTTTTTTTAGTTTTCAACAGAGAACCTCTTTGAAGAAAGTGAACTAACTTCCAAGTGCACGTCCAAGTCTGTTTGTATCTTATAAACAATAAACATTTTGCATTTATGTGCAGCAGGTTATGAAAATTAGTCATAGATAAAAAAAATAAGTCAGTTTCGCACTTTTGGTGCCATAACTTAAGGAAATACGGAGCAGAGCGGCCTTCTTTAATTCTCCATAACGCGTGAGCTCGTTTCGAAGAAATTCTGGTGTTCGTGTTGACTTCGGCGTGGTTTGTTGTGAGCGGAAAAAAGTGCGTTGTCCGCGGCCGAAAAATCGTTCAAATAGATTAAAAATTTGGCAGATCCCAAGTTCCATGGGAATCGCTGTTATGCGAAGCATGCGGGGGGGAAGGTGACTGGGTTGGAATTTTTATAATGAGCGAAACGTTACGAAATGACGTTAAAGATATGTACAAATGCACGCACAGACATATGTTGAACAGTCGCATATGTTTCATATGGCCAGTTGTTTACAGTTGCGTAATCATGCAAACAGAAACATGGGTATTACCAACACCAAAAGCGCTAAGCTGATATGTAGCACTTGTGCTTGCGAGGATGGTAGCCCTGGATAGTGCTTCGTGGACCAACTACAGTGGATGGCGCTGAAGTATGCAACCGGCTTTAACTTGACATCACGCCTGCCTCGTAGGAGTACAAATGTAGCGTTTATAAAATTAGATAGCCAGCACTGCAACCACAATTGATGTTTCACCAACATTACGCCTGCATAGGGTCTTTTTCCAAAGCAGTTCTGAGACCTGGTGTGGCTATGTAGTAGAATACTTGATTGCCACGCAGATTGCTTGGGATCGATTCCTGCTGGGACCCTGATATTTAATCGTTGAATTCGTCGGAACAATGCTGCCGATGTCAGTTTTTATTCAAGCTCTCGCATTTAGTTTACCAATGTCTGTTCTCGCTGTTGCTGGGTAGATATAAACCCTCAATCACCTGTGGCGCATACCCTGCATACCATGGCCCGTTGTATACAGGTTTGTGCCACGCGTTTGTGGAGGAAAGAGTTTAACGGCGTACACGGCAGGGATTTTCAAGTTATTCATGGCATGACCAGCCAGGCATATTCGTCACACCCCCTTGCCCTCGCATACTGATTTTGGTTTACCCCAAGCAAAAGAAGGCGATCACGAGAACACCCAGGCGTGGGCGGCTAGATTGATAGATATAGATACGTAGATAGAAACGCTCAAAGTGCCTGCAGTTCGCTAAAAAATGCTTCGAATTTATAAACAACATTGGTTTAAAGTCTTATAGCATATGTTATCTCGTCCCACTCGAAAGGCAATTCTAGGCCTGTTCCACGTACTCTTGCTAATGGCTATGCTTAGTTCATGGAAAATTCGCAGGTTAGCCAGGCATGCGGAACCAATGGCATCGTCGCAGTTGCATTTTATACAGATGGCTCCACAGTTACAATACTTTTATCGACGACGACAGTTTCAGCGTGACTGGAGCAGCTTTGATGAAATGCACTGCCCTAATACCCTTCTAGAACACAGTGTTATTTAAAGCTATTTTCTGTGTAACACTTGTACGCTAATAGGTGCCGCCTGGAGTATTTTTCTCGCTATGTATATATACGCGTATTACGAAATTTTTGAAATAAATATCATGCAAGGAAAAAAGGAAGTGTCTGGATTGCCGAGTGGTTACGATGCTCGCCTTCGGATCATGGGTACGCGAGTTCGATCCCCGCCTTGAACAAACTTTTTGGACCAGAATTTCTCTCTATTTCTTTCTATCTCTTTCCTTCACTATTTTTGTTCTAGTTCTTTGAGCCCATCAGGGTTATTGCATGCCACGAAGGAGAAATCAGCGCACAGGTTCTGGGCAGCGAAGGAGAGATGAAGATCACGAAGAGGACGAACATAGCTTTTTTTGGTTCATGACAGTGACAGCTTTCTGTTGACGGATTACAACCAACGGCTGGCATGAGCAGCTCTGCATTGAGTAAAGTTTCCTGTGCCATTGAGTTGCTTGTTTGCTTTAAGGAAGTCTCCTCGCGTGCCGTTACGACACGTTAGCTGGCGCTTAAAAGAACTCCTTTCGCTTATGCAGCCTTTAAACTAAACCTATATTCCTGCTTTTGGCTTTCTTTTTTTCTCACTTGGCATTTACCAAATCAGCAAACACTCTCAGAGCTCGAAAGACTGCAACATCAACCTGTTGTCCGTTTCAAGGCCCAACAGGAAGACACGAATTCGAAAATGTTAAATGTCGGATAAAGAAATGAGCTGAGGTGTGGCAATTTAGGGAAAGTTATGAAACGTCGAACTGATCTCGGGAACTTACCGACACTGTTCGTACTTTTCGGTCACTGCTGCCGCGCTCGCTCCTTACGTCAAAGGGGCCATGACACTGTCCCCTAATACTTTAAAGTAAACTGTTTACTGTGCTTGTTCATATAGCAAAAAATTTGAAGAAACTTGCACTAAGTAGCCAAAAGCTTGAAACAGCGAAACCAGGCGATTCTGAAGACCAATCTCATTGCTTCTGTAGATTGTTTCTATACCTCAGCAGGTTGAAGCAGGTTGTTGGTAGGTTGCTTCCAGGTCGTTGCTGGCTTTACCCAGGTAAAGCTATGTTTTTTCTACATTCATTCTCAAAGCAGAGAAGTTCCAGTTAAAACACAGACAGTCGCAGACACGACACGAATGTCCAAACTACAGCGACAGAAACTCGCGCTTAGACCAAGCGTTGAAACCTCTCGTAGATCTAGGGGAACGTCGTCGTTTATGCAGGCGTTTCATTGCTTCGGGGTCTTGTCGCAGCCGCCGTTGTCTTTCCCGTTCTTTAGTATTCTGTCGTTGTACGTACCCGGGGTCTTCGGCTCGCCGCCGTCGCTTCGTAACCATTTGTTGGGCTAACTGTGGCCTTCTTCATTTTGAGCGGACCAGTGTTGAGTTGAGGCATTTACATATGTTTTGTGGCACATGCGCGTTTATGATGGTGATATTTTCTTATAGGCAGCACACACGAATTACGGCTAGCTTAAACAGCCTCACTGTCCAAATGGACTGTAAAAGAATATTTACCTTATCAAATTATTGCTCCGCTTTGAGTCATTTTTCGTGCAAGCTTTGAGCCATTCTTTTTCCTTGCCATGCAATACAAAACTACAGAAGACATAGGCGTGCACTGAAGTTTTATGTTATTGTACACGCATCATCTATTTACGTTGAACACAGCATACCGGTAGTACCACAGTGCTTCAATACCTTCCTGGTCATGAAGCTTCGCCGTAACTCTATGGGGGAGCTTCGTGCGCTGCAAACGGAGGCCGCGGGGCGGCGCTGCGGCCAGTCTGTTGGCATCAGGCGGACGGCCGCGAAGGCGGATGCATGGTGTCACGGCAAAATATCGCGGCGAGTCAGCGCGCAGTTTTCAGCTGATGTGCTGTATTGCACTTGATGTGTTAACCTGCTGCGTACCTGGGTGTCAATCAGGATACAAGGGAAACGACGGCTATGTTTTGATGTTCTCGCTGGCTAGAGACAACGAACGGCGGAAAAGTGGACGCGGAATACCTCGGCAAGAAAGGCGTGCTTTCACATTTCACTCTACGCATGTGCGTGTCAGCGAAAAGAACTTCGATGAGAGTTAGTGTTCGCGTGTACTAGTGACCACTCGGGGGTGTTGCTGTTTCGTCGCAGCCTGATGTTCCGAAACTTTTGCGGGACTATCTGCCGAGGTATTTTTGACTGCTTCCGCTGGATTTGTCGAGCGCAAAAAAAAGTCCAGATCTCGCCCGGCTACACAGCAAAAACGTAAAATATACTGTCACGAGTAAAAGAGAATGAAGAACAAGACGTCTGTTGAATAGGAACGGCGCACGTAACGAAAAGAAGGCATACAAGAGAAAAAAGAAGAGCGTGGTTGTTCGAAAGAGCACGTGCGGAGCAGCGGCGGAAGACGAAGAGCGGGCAGGGCGGACGTGTGAGAAAAACCTGGGAGTTGGTTCTCCAGCCATGACCTGGAGACGTCCTTGTTGACCACCTTGTTCCGGACCTGACCTTGC
>JALIZH010022040.1:0-36118 GCA_030522465.1 Rhipicephalus appendiculatus | reverse complement strand
AGTGGCTCGACCTGTAATTAAGTATAGGTTTTACGGATCTAGGACAATAAAACCAGCAAACATGCTGGGGTTCAAAGACCCAGTTTATATCAAGAAATTGCAGTTGTTTGAGATGTGGCAATTCAAAAGAAAAGTTAAGTTTTGTGCCTGTTTCTTTAAAAACCTTCAAAACATTTACATCCTGCGTCAAATCTAAGGACGTAGTGAACACAAGAAAATCATCAACGTATCTGAATACACGAACTGCGAGTCCTGACAGATGCATTTGAATTCCTACATCTAGCTTGCCCAGAAAAATTTCGCTTAATATCGGAGCTACTGAAGAGCCTATGCATATTCAATTTGCAATTTGCAAATGCATGTTCCTCGGATCGTGGTAGGTTTCATATGCTCAAACTATATTCATCTGAGTGCATATCTTGAAGCCATATGTTGGATAAGCCAATTATTGTCAATGATGTCCACGTTAAAGTCCCCAACTACTACGAATGGTTCATTCTTTTACTTGTTGTCATAATTTCGTAACGCAGTGTCTATGAATGTCTTGATCGTCATCTTTATCACGTGGAGTGGGTACATTCCACTATACGTGGCTATCTACCTACCTACTACTACTACTACTACGACAACTACAGAGGAGGGACAGACCCACACCCTTAGGAGCTTCGCCCCTAAAAAAAACAAAATGCCTGGATAGCCGAGTGGTTAGGACGCTCGCCATCGGATCGAAGACACGCGGTTTCGAATCCCCTCTCGTGAAAAAAGTTTTCTCGGAATGCATTTCTCTTTTTATTTATTTATATCTTTCTATCTGTATGTTTGTCTCGTTCTGTCTCTCCCTCTCCTTACTATATTTTATTTCACCGATCAGGGTTGTTACATGTCAGGCAGAAGCGGTGAGTCGTATAGGATTTGTCCAAATTTTCTGGCACGCACCTGTTCAAAATGATAATAGTTTTTTGCGGATGGCGGACGTTTATCTGCGAGTTTTTAAAAAATTTACGCACGCCAGACTCCCCGACAGTAATCACTGTAGATCATCCATGAAGACAAACAGGTCAACATAAAGTGGGAATAAATAGGGGGTATCTCCTCAGGGGGGTATCTGAGTGGACTAAGTGTTCATCAGGTGAGGTGCATTTTAAAGCCAATCATAATAAACATTTACAGCACGCCAGAGGTTACCCGTGAGACTTCAGAAAGCTCGGGCTCCACAGTGCCTCCTGAAAGGGAACGAAGCGTTCACTTCCGCGCTTTGTTTCTGCTCCTTGGAAGGGCTTCAGATTTGCCAGTCGGTTTTACGGAGACTGCGCTATACATTAATAGTCGAGCAATTCAAATATGATGCTCGAAATTTAAATTTCAAGGGGGGGACAGCTGCAAGATGTGTCCAAGCCCCCACCCGCCACCCCAGGCAACCCCAGGCTGAACACAAGAGTAATCAGGGCCTCCTGACCACCCCCCTCCCCCCTTTCCGTCCCCATGATTTACGCCACTGGTTTGTTGGAATGCAACACCGGGGACAAACCGTCACACTTTTCAGGTCTGCCTTCGTGGTTACTAACTGTCAAGCCACTTGTGGTTTGTCCTCAATACCACCGAGTGTTTCTAATGTCAAGGCAACTGCGATTCTATGTTACTGAGACAGGCACCTGGTAGTAAACAGTTCTCGGCAAGTTCGAAAATAATTTCAGATAAAGAAAAAAGCGGAGAACCTAAATCTGAATCAAACCCAGCGGTACACGTAGGCCTGAGCAGGGTTCCCCATTGGGAGGAGCAAGGTTTCGGAAGGTCCATCGCAGCGCCCCTTTGGTCGAGTAGAAAGGACAACACGCTTACAATCGACGCAAAATGAAAATGAAGTGTATAGACGTGCTTAGCACAATGGCCTGGCTTTTGTCCCTCAATCCTGCAATTTCCTGAAGTAAAGATAAGAAAACACTTCCTGGAATTCAACATGAGCATGACTTCGGTCGCCATTATCGTCCAAAACCTGCACGGTCATAAGACGTCTCTTGAAACAATGACGTAACAGGTTTCACTGAGTGACGATATAGGGCAGACATTGCGCCCCCCTTCCCCTAGATGATTAGAGGAGGAGGTCTAATATTCCCGACAGGTAACGATATCTGCCGTCAATGCGCAAGCGCACAAAACGCAGCGAACTGCGGGCGCCACCTGGATGAAAAAAACAGGAGGAATTCTTCTCTGTTTCAGCATAACATTTGTTTTCTTCAGTCATAGTCATATTTCACCATCATAGGTCTATTAATTTGATTTGTTTACTTATTTATTTCCACATACTGCAGCCTTGAAGGGCTATCGCAGGAGTGGAGACAGAATACAAAAATTGTAATATATATGACAAAATGCGCAGAGCATGAAGATCAATGGTTATTAATGTTGAAAATGAATTCATCAAGTGGTAAAGATTTAACATGGCCGGGAAAACATTTCATGTTTCAATAGTGCGAACAAAAAAAAACTGTATTAATACGCATCTGTTCGGGGATTAAAATGAGACATGTTCAACTCATGATGATGTCTGGTGGATGTTGGTTTAGCGGGTGTGATGTAGTCGCTGAGTAAAGGAAATCGTGGACAATGAATTAGAGTGTATAAATAAACTTTAAAGATTCCACCTGACGACGAGAAGAGAGAGTAGTAGTAAGCTGAAGACTACACAGGTGCAAAATACCTGTCCTAGCGTACTGCTTTCTTCTGGACAGATTGGATTTTTTTATGTCAGATATTTTGTGAGGGTTCCATATGACAGAGCCGTACTCGACTTAGGACAAACTAGGGTTTTATACGTCAGAAGTCTTGTGTTAGTTGGGGCGAAACGTAGAGTACGCTGTTGGTTCCCTAGCCTTCTAAGGGCTTCGCAAAGGAGGAATCAAGGTCAGAGACTTAAAGTGAAACAGTCAGTTGTTAGTCAGCGCTCGTCCTGTGTGTTTCTTCGTTCGTCACGTCTATTTTGCGCTGTTTTTACCTTTCACAATGTATGACCAACTAGCCTAACGAAACACACTTCTCATTTTTAAAATTCGCACCGATATTCCACGCGTGGCGTCACGGATTTCAAACGGTATTTCTCATAATTTGGAGACATTGGCGCAACGAAATTTTCAGGAATTCGATATGCGAAGTCTCTGGCCCCCCTCAGCAGAAAATGTATTCATTTTTTGCCGATCAGGAACTACGTGGGCCCTAGAGGGCGCCGTCAAAAATTGTGATCGGTGCGGAAATTTAAAGGTGGCGGCGCCACCAGCATTTCCTTTTTGGGCGTTTTCTTGCTTGCCAAGCCTCTTCTCGAGGCAGGCGAGGCGATTTCGGTTTTGCGAAAGACTAATATACTAATAGGAGAGAAATCGTTATTAATTAGTGTCCTTTTAAGCCCAAAAGGGTAAAAATATATCTCGCAATTCAAAATTCGACCCAGTCGTGCTGCTGAACACACCGTAAACAAAAAGCAGCCGATGAATGGCAAGCAAAACACATGCTATCATATGGCTGGTCAATGTAGACATCTGTGGTTGTTGGTCTGTGATTTTTGGATGTTTTTTTCGTGTAACTGAACTAGTTCAATGACTCAGGAAAAGGAATAGACAGGCAAGCAGTAAAAGAAAAAAACTTAAAAAAAGAGAGCGATCTTGCGGCATAAATTTCTGTATAATATCTATAAGAAAAATAATGCCAAAAAAAACATTGAATACCTCTCAGAATCGACGTACATCTCGCTTCGACGAGGGAATTGACGAAAAATATTAGGAAACGGGACCCACACGCCCAGTTTTGCAGTTCGTTCTTCGAAAGAAAAATACAGGACTTGAACCGCCTCCCTGACGATATCGTTAACATAACCAATAAGGAATTTTTTTTTCTCTTCCCTATAATAACGACAGCACCAATAGCGCCGACATGAATGGAATTATCCTCCGGATGTGACTCTATCGTTTATTAATACGCAATTTTGGAGTAGCATTTGCATATTCAGTGCAATGCCGCATAATTTCGTTTTCCTTTATTTTTTTACAGCGAAAGCTGTTACGAGATCACAACAAGGGTGACGTAGTTGTCCGCCGCCGCCGGTGTCCGCAATCGCTATCGCCCGAAATAAGAAAAAGACGAAAAAAAGAAAAAATATGCAGGATGAAACGGGGTTCGAACCTGGGTCCGCTCCATGCCAGCCCAGTAGCCTACTACTGAGCCACACCGGTGCGCGTAACAACTGCGCACAAAAACCCTATACAAGAGTTCTGTCAGGAAGGAACCTCGTACGCAATATAACGTGGTAGAAGAGTAAAATAATAATAATAATAATAATAATTGTTGGGGTTTAATGTCCCAAAACCACCATATGAATATGAGAGACGCCGTAGTGGAGGGCTCCGGAATTTTCGACCACCTGGGGTTCTTTAGCGTGCACCTAAACCTAAGTACACGGGCCTCAAGCATTTGCGCCGCCATCGAAAATGCGGCCGCCGCGCCCGGGCCAGCAGTCGAGCACCACAACCACTAGACCACCGTGGCGGAGAGAAGAGTAAAATAACAACCAGGCGTCACACAATATGAATTGCATTACGAGTGGGTCGTTGAATGATTCCAACCCATTACAAAGGGCTCAGCCATAATTCTTGATCGTCATGAGCCACCGAATCATTTAATAGAGTTGGGTACCTTGCAAGCGTACTTGTATTAGTAGCCCCAAGAGAATTTGCAACGGGTTCTAGAAATGGCGCTCTTGCAGCTTTCGCTGTGACTGTGCGGCGCTTTCCACGCAGTCCTGGCTTTTCTTTTTTTTTTTTAGTACAACAATGTATATTGGACGCTACCTGCGGTAACTTTTGTGATCGACCTGAGTGTATTGAACCGTGGCCTTGGAGGTATTCTAGATACGCCAGAGATCCCATGCCCACATAGCACTTCTGACTTCTGGGTATTTCTTTCTGTTCTTATTATTTTATTCTTTCTTATTTCTGTTGCTTTTGTGTTTTTTATTTCAACATTAATATCATAATGATGGGACAGCCTACTCTAACGTAACCTACATTTCCATGTCTTGCTTATATCAATAACAAAAGAATTTATGTTGTACAACAACATATTGCTGTTTCTGTTATGTTGTAATCCATGCACCCCCCCTCCCTCTACGCAATGCTTTAGGGCGATGTAGGTAAAGTGTAAATGAATGAATGAATGAATGAATGAATGAATGAATGAATGAATGAATGAATGAATGAATTAATTAATTAATTAATTAATTAATGCGTTTTGTCAATTTGGTCACATGACGGGACCGGCATTATTTTAGAGTAGTGATTGCAGAGGTAGTGTCCAAAATTATCAGCTCATGTGAAGAAATTATTTTGAAAGCTTCTTAGCCCAGCGATAGACGGCACATGACCGGGAACAACGGGCCCATTGCGCTTGCTAACGGCGGATAGATTTATCGAAAAAGAACAAATATAATTGCATAAAAAGAATCGGCGGAGGGGGAAGGTGTGCATGTCTTACCATATGTTGACGCATTCATATCACAATGAGGGCAAGAAAATATCAAAGGTCAATCTTTATAGTGCATATTACTCTAAAAAAAAAAACAGACGTCAGAGTACTATATCAGACTGATGGTTGTCTGATGCGTGCAACCTCCTCCCCCTTTTAAAGTGGGATAAGCTTCTGCTAGCTGACTGTAGCTTTTGAAGATAATCTCTGTATGCAGTACCCACAGTCAGCGGCTAAATCTGCAGATGTCCCAGATGACTTCATTCACATCTGCTGTTCTTTTAGGAGCACGTTGACTCAGCGCCAAGATTGGCTTAAACAGAACTTGCCTGCGATGAAAGAGATAATCTACGCATGGTAGCAAAGGTTTACGTGACGTGGGCTACACTGGTTATGCATATCCCTGCTCTATTAGTGCATGACGCCTGTAGCGTGTAACGGTACAGATCGGAAAACTACTCCAGGCTGCAACTTTATTAAGAATACAGTATTCCCGTACGCGCTGTCCCAGGGCGGGTGTTCCAGTGGCGCGGCTCTGCACGTACCAATGTGTAGCATTTCACTCGGCATAATCAATGTGCTCGCGCTCCCAAGTTATCGCGTCATTTAATTTGCTTCGTCGGCCCAGCCAGGTCTCTTAGCGCCCGCGCGCACTGGTGAACGTATATGACCCACTTATGTTCAATAAACATTCTGTAGGAAGAAGCCCATCGTCCCGTCGTCACTTGCTCTGTCCGTGTTTTTTTTTTTTTTTTTTTTGTGCTCTACAATTGCCCTTCATTGAAAAGTGTGAGCAAAGATTTTTCACAGTTCTTTGAACTACCATGCTCACACGCATCTCAAGATCTAAAACTAGTTGCTTACATGAAAAATAATTAATCTTGGAGTGAAGGGCACACGATGCTTGTTCTAGATGCAGTGACTATTTTATTGTGCATAATTCTACACCCACAAAGCTTTTTTCATCGCGCGAACGAAAAAAATGAAACATATTTTTGGCTGAACAAAAAAAAACTTCAACCTTGTACCTAAGCCAGCTTATTTTAGTTCATGCGGCGTTTAATGTAAGTGAGGGACGACGACATCAGTCTTCTTTTAAAGTGGCCACGACACCCAATTTTCGATCATAATCTGTGTTATGCGGGTCAATCCTCGAGCATTCACAAATAATCTGGCGAAATTTTAGCGCATTTGGTCAAGTACTTAATTTATCATTGAATATTTTTACAAATACGCGAGTGGCCTGAGAGTCTGGCAACAATGGCGCACTCGCGAGCCGTGACGTAGCAAGCAGCTGCCTGTGCGAGCGTCTGCTTTCCGGTGAACGGTACTGTTCCGTCGTCAGCTGCGCGTGGAATCGAGTTACTTGAGCTTTCTTCTGCTTGGCACTGAAATTGGGCGATTTACAGCGGCTGAAGCTGTGGTAGAAGACGACGGCACCGCTCCTTGTTGCACGTGACGTCACAGGCGCCATGGCAAAATGGCGGTCGCCAGCGGTGGGCGGGATTTACAGCCGGTGACTTCTTGGGCCTCTTTTGCACTGAAATATTCTTTCACGGGCCACGTTTCATATCTCTTAAGCATAACAGACCCTCTACTTCTAGTTTTCGCGGAAAACCGTAAATTGTTGGGTGACCGTGTCATGGCCCCTTTAAAGGCCAACTCCGGCGATTTTTGACCGTGTCAGGGTAATGGTGCTTTTATGTTCCTGAGACACTCTTGTCACGCGCCCGATAGCTGAAATGCTCAGCAAATTCGAAAATAATTTTTAATAAGCAAAAAGGCGCAATACCGAAACCGAAACCCAACCGAGTGTACTGTCTACGCATGACGTAGTAGTTTGTTTCGAACCGGAAGTCGTGCTAGGCATGCTGGCCCCGCCGGCGCGGAATATCGCACGCTCCTCCACAGAGAACAGAAAATCGCGCGCCAAACCAGCGAAGCGCCGGCCAAACAGCGTCGCCTTGTGGCTATCACAATATACGCTGTAGCGGCCAAAGTAAGCGAAACCATCGGCTGCGTCACTTCCGCCGAAAGGCAAACCAACACGTCACACACGCAATGTTGCCAACAATTTTGGGAAGCCGGGTGGGCGTTTGCAGACAATCTTTAAAATTCATTTGCAAACAATCAGCGCATCTCTCAAGCCTGAAATTTGGCATAAATGACGGAGATGTGCAAAGGAACGTACCCAGCGAACTTCATTGAGATCCATTGACCTCGAAAAATCGCCGGAGTTGGCCTTTAAGACGATCTTCAAGGGTGACGTGTCTTCCTCTTGGCTCTTTCAGAGTGTAAACAAAAACTTGATGCATAATAGTTTGCGGATGGCCATATCGTTAGAGCTTTAAAAGTGTTGACTGTTGGACGAGCTGGTGTTTTGACAATAATGTCACCATAAATAGAGCAACGTAACAGGACAACAAAAAGAAAGAGCTGGACTGCGCTTGTGTTTGTCTTACTTTCTGTCCCAGTTTTATTGAGCTATTTTAGGTAAATTTATTCGCGTTACAGCTTGGTAATCTCTGACGCGGAAGCTCACAATCCCATCGTGCGTTGAAACGGTCTTTCACCGCAGGACCCTAACAACCTGTTACAATTATTTTTGAAGAGTCATGTATGACGCGAAGTGCATGTATGGTTAATACAAAGGTTTAATACATGTGCCTCGGTAGTTTCAACTATAGCAGTTGAAAAAATAATGAGTAAAAAGAAATATAATGTGTTGTCCGAGGTCGATTCGAGAGATAAGTTTAAAATCAATACTATTTTAAATCCACCCGACTTGAGTGGAGGCTGTGCGCAGGACAAGCAAAAAGAAATAACAATAAAAAAAATCCACGCATATTTACGAAGTGAATGCTGATGATCGGACGAAGCAGTGTGCATCGGATCATGAATCATGGCCTTCTATTCTGTTCTCGTTAACAGCCTTTTATTTTGTTCTTGTTAACCTTTCGTTCTGTCATATACTTTCACTGATGGGTGGTTAAATGTCGGTTTTCTTACGGCGTTGTGGCCTTTTATTTTGTTTGTTCTGGTTAACAGACTTTTGATAATCTTTTTGTTGTTCGCAGATGTTTCGGTTTGTTCACGTGCACCTGCGCTACATCTGCTGCAGACGCCGGACGGCGGTTTACGGACATTGTGGGGTCTTAAGGTGCTTCGCCCCTAAAACACGAATGGGAGCTTTCCACTGTGATATGAAAATGGACACAGCAGAACGGCTCCAGTATCAGCTGCCCCTCAATATTTGTAGTCCGATAAAGGGCGCCGCTAGCTTGGAATTTCCTTATCCATAGGGCGATGATATGCCCTGTCTCTATCTTATCGTGAGCTTTCTTCTTTCCATGCCAAGTTGGCTCGCAAATCACATGTCACGCTATTCCTATAAAAAGCTGTTCCTCTAGCACTGAGAACATCAGTTGTAGTCCAGCGCCTGTGTCTGTCCTTTTCTTGCACGTCTCAGTGAACGCGACCTTGCTCGAGTGCGCTGCTTCATCCAAGCCTGCAATGCACTTAGTCGTCTCTGCAACGAAGCCCAGAGAAATCTACCCACCCAAATGACCCACTAGCCCACGAAGTCATTGTTCTCAGCGTTGAACGACTCTGTTCTTCAACGAACGGTTTTGAAGTGTGAAGTTTATTGACGGATCCTTCCTGACGGCTCCTTCCATGGTTTTGACGGCTCCTTCCTGATCAGGGCGCCTGCTTCCAAGTCTTGCCTGCAACCATACTGAGTGCTGAAGTACAGCATCCTGCTTGAGTCCAGGACGTGCGAAAATCAACTTCGGAAGTCCAACGCGGGAGAGGTGTACCCCGGTTGCAAAAGCCAGACCCCCTTGAGACCGGAGATGCCGAACGAAGAGCATCCCCAAAATATCGAAGGACGTCCGCCGAGTGTATTGCGCGTCTACGATTACGGACAGATAAGTTATGCGCCACAACAAAACGGGCGCTCGCAGACGTCGCATCGAAGTCCAGGCGCGGCCGCAGCTCCCGAACAACAGCCCGCGCGAACGCCACAGCAAAATGGGCGCTCGTGGACGTGGCATCTAAGTCCAGGCGCGGCCGCAGCTCCCGAACAACAGCCTGCGCGAACGCCGCAGCAAAGCTGGCGCTACCGGACATGGCATCCAAGTCCAGGCGCGGCCGCAGCTCCCGAACAACTGCCCGCGCGAACGCCACAGCAAAACGGGCGTTCGTGAATGTGGCTGGAGATGTGAAGTCGACACGGACAGGTCGAGTGCGTACTCTAGCGCATTTCGGACTTACGGCGCAGAGACAACAGCTCCTTTATGCGCGGTATAGTGCTGCTAACCTTGTGAAGAATTGCATTGCTGTGTCCTCTGAGCATGCAGAAGGCAACGCTTCGCTCTGTTTCTGCGATTCTTCGTGTTAATGCCTGCCATTCGGCCTTCCGCCGAAATTGGGTAAACAGGTCGCTCCACGCATATCGCGAGTTTCACATACCAATCGGTATACTTCACCGCGACGCACCAGAGCAGGCATGTGTTGTACCGCCATAACGTACGCCGTCTTACAGTATGTAAATAAATAGTTCATTTGTGGCGTTTTCGTCTTTTTCCTAATGCAGTGTCTAAGATGGCAGTAAAATAGCTTGCATGCACGGATTATAAATGGGTTCTTTTCCTTTATTATTATTATTATTATTTTGTACAGGGTTGGCGTGTTCCTTGGGTTTTGGTGCTTGTGGATCACCATGAAAAAACAAAACAGAAAACAAACTATACATGCGAAACTCGCAGAGAGTAATTACTGTAGAACATTCATGAAGTGAAACAGATCAACTGAACTGGGAATAAATAAGTGGTATCTCCTCAGGTGGTATCTAAGCGAACTGTGTTTGTCTGGTCAGGTGCCCCTGGGGTGACCAGAATTGTCCAGGTATACGAGACGAAAATGTCAGGACTAAATGGTAATCTGTAAGAATGCAACAGCGGGGACTAACCGTCAGACTTTTGAGGTCTATAGCTGCGCGGGTACTAAACGTTAAGCCACGCGTGGTTAGTCCTTAATTCTGCCGATTTTTGACCACGTCAAGACAGTTGCGATTGTGTGTTACCGGGACACTCTTGTCAGGTCCCTGCTAGTAAAAATTCTCAACAAATTCGAAAATAATTTCGGATAAGCAAAAAAAGCGCAAAACCGAAATCAAAATCAAACCTAGCGGTACATACTTCACGTGGCGTATGCAAGTGAGAAGCTTTGCAAATCATGCCAGTGTGTCCATGCAGAAAACTAAAACGGCAAAGGCTAAAAGCTATCAGATGCTGTCTATTCGTGGACGCTCGTTCTTCGGGTTAGAGTAGCAGGCCAGAGGAAGGAAGGTTTCGCGTGACCGTCAAGGAGGCAGCTTCTCACACCTAAACATAGATGCCACAGTGGCGTCAGAACATATCATCACGCATACATCCCCTTGCATTTGACATTTGTAGTTTTTCAGCGCTGGCGTGTGTGTGCGTGTGCGTGCGTGCGTGCGTGCGTGCGTGCTTGTGTGTGTGTGTGTGTGTGTGTGTGTGTGTGTGTGTGTGTGTGTGTGTGTGTGTGTGTGTGTGTGTGTGTGTGTGTGTGTGTGTGTGTGTGTGTGTGTGTGTGTGTGTGTGTGTGTGTGTGTGTGTGTGTGTGTGTGTGTGTGTGTGTGTGTGTGTGTGTGTGTGTGTGTGTGTGTGTGTGTGTGTGTGTGTGTGTGTGTGTGTGTGTGTGTGTGTGTGTGTGTGTGTGTGTGTGTGTGTGTGTGTGTGTGTGTGTGTGTGTGTGTGTGTGTGTGTGTGTGTGTGTGTGTGTGTGTGTGTGTGTGTGTGTGTGTGTGTGTGTGTGTGTGTGTGTGTGTGTGTGTGTGTGTGTGTGTGTGTGTGTGTGTGTGTGTGTGTGTGTGGACAACGAAAATTCACCGGCGTACCGCGTAGTCGGCGTCAATACGAGTGATTGAAAAAATCATCGCGTGACGATGCCTCCACATGAAGTCGTCATGACGTCAAAGGCTGCCAAAGTCTGTGACATCATCCGACGTGCTTATGACGTCACCGTGATGCCTCATAACGTGACGGCACGTGGTGACGTCATCACAGGACACCATTGCTTGTTCAAAAGTTGGCCGATCACGGAGGCAGTGCAAAACAAGGTGAGGTGCACAAAACTTACAATGCCTCCGATCATGGAGGCATTGCAAAACCGCGTTAGTTGCAGAAATCTTTCTGAAGGGGGCGCGGGACGTTCAATACATCGACTTTGAAGAGGAAGAAGATGGCTTCCGCCTCCTAGTTGACTGGGACGGATGCATAAGGCAGCCTGTGTGTTTTTTTAGGGGCGAAGCTCCTTAGGGTTTGGGTCTGTCCCTCCTCTGTAGTAGTAGTAGTAGTAGTAATAGTAGTAGTAGTAGGTAGGTAGGTAGCCACGTGTAGTGGAATGTACCCACTCCACGAGATAAAGATGACGATGACGCAGTATAGTGGAATGTACCCACTACACGTGATAACGATGAAGTATAAGCGCGTTCCGGTATAGTGGAATGTACCCTCTACACGTGATAAAGATGACGATGACGCTGATGACCATGAAGTATAAGCGCGTTCCAGACCACACATTCTCTTTCTGCCATGGATGAAAACGATCGAGCTTTGCTAACTCATCATCATTCACTTCGTGGATATGGCGTGATTTTTTTCAACTACTCTGAAGGCAATAACTTTCTTTCAGACGAGAGAGTGCTCGTCCGTGTCTGCTCCCGTCTCTCGTATGAAGGTTATTGCGCTTAGAACTGTTGGGTGTAGCCACACATTCACGGGACGCGTCACAGACCTCTCCCCGCTGCGGAGGGAGCGGAACTACAGCCGAGTAATTTTCGCCGCTTTGCTGGCGGAAGCGGAGTCGGCACGCAGCTCGGCGGCAATCGTCGAAAGACCTCAGGCATTGTGAGCGAACGCGGTGGCAGTCCCATATCGTGGCGAAAACATTCACTCAGAGGCCGCCACACCTACCTGTCTACGTGCTATGAAGTCTTTGACGGTGCTTGTGTGGGCCATGCACCTGTCCCTTGGGACCAAAGCATCGGCGCAGCCTTTTGGCGGTAAGTTATGAGCACGTTTTGATATTTTTTAACAGCGAAACTATTCTAGCTCGGCGTGAAATGTCTTTCGTGATCTAAAAAATTTTAATCATCAGGAACTGCTATATGCCACAATAATTGGGCGAATCCCACAACACACAACTGGTTCATTGACAAAAAAAAAAAAAAAAGAGCGGCATGTTTGTGGAATAGATTTCATCGCAAAAAAGGACGAGACACAAGAAGAGAAGACGTCTACACGAGCGCCCGTGTAGTCGTCTTCTCTTCTTGTGTCTCGTCCTTTTTTGCGCTCAAATCTATTCCACAATGGACCAACGCGCCCAACAAAGCATTCTATTAAGGCATGTTTGTACCATGTCCCAAAAAGCTTGGCACATCCAAGCTGGTCGGTCCTCAAGTCTTTGGGCTAACTCCTGTCGCGGTTATGTTGTTGCTAGATTTCGCTATGTTGTAAGTAGGTTTCAATTCAATTCGATTCAGTTGAGCTTTATTTGAGGTGTTCCCTGAGGAGACAAAGGCTAAAGGCTTTAATCGCCTGACGGTGGCCTCTGCCCCCCGCAGTTCGCAGCAGGTACAATACAAAAAGCAAAACAGCAACGTTTAAAGCTATACATATTGTCACGTGGTTGTGACGTCGACGAAGGCAGCAGGCGACGTGTCCAAAATGAAACTGTTTATTAGGCCGAACTTGTGGCCGGTAAACAGAGTAGGATTACAGCAATACACGCTGGCACTGATAGCGGCGAACTGAGCGTCGGCCGGCGATCAACTGGACATCGTTGGAGCGCGCCGGCTTTTATGCATCCCGCGTCGAACATTCTAGCCTTATCACTGGTCATCGCGCACGCTCTGGAATAATCTCGAGTGGTCGCGTCTTGCGCGCAATCTTAACAAAACGATCTACAATAATCGCGAAGGTTGTAGAACAATAAGGCGCGGTTTGAGTTGAGCTTTGCTGACGGTCTTTGTGGGCGAAAACCGAATACAACAAAAGTGAAAATAGGAATAGCGCGTGGCAATGCCCCCCTCTGAAAAGGCATCGTCCCGATGCTTAAAACAGAACACGGGGGAAAAAATGCTTGTAACAATAATAACAACAATAAAGCAAGAAAGTACAATAAACAATAAGCACAAGCAATAAAGTACAATAATAAAGCAAACGTACAGTCCTCAGATTCCCTAACGCGCGTAATATGGCTTGAGGCGCACGACATGGACGACTTCAGGTCGCGCACGGCGCCGCTGAGAGTTCGTAATGCCGTCAGGGACAACCTCGTAGTCGAGTGCGCCGAGGCGTCGAAGTACCCTGTACGGTCCGAAGTATCGTCGAAGAAGTTTTTCACTAAGTCCGCGTCGTCGTATCGGCGTCCACACCCAAACGCGGTCGCCGGGCTGGTATTCCACGAACCGTCGTCGAAGATTGTACCGGCGGCTGTCAGTCGTCTGCTGATTCTTGATCCGCAGGCGGGCGAGCTGTCGTGCTTCTTCGGCGCGCTGTAGGTAGGCGGTCACGTCGATGTTTTCCTCGTCGGTCACGTTCGGTAACATGGCGTCGAGCGTCGTTGCCGGGCTCCGTCCGTAGACCAACTTGTATGGCGTCATCTGCGTCGTTTCTTGCACGGCCGTGTTGTATGCGAAGGTCACGTACGGAAGGGATCGCGTCCCACGTCTTGTGTTCGACGTCGACGTACATGGCCAGCATGTCGGCGATGGTCTTATTTAGACGCTCGGTCAGACCGTTGGTCTGTGGGTGGTAGGCAGTGGTCCGGCGGTGACTTGTTTGGGTGTACCTCAGGATCGCCTGAGTTAGGTCCGCAGTAAAGGCCGTACCTCTGTCAGTAATGAGGACCTCTGGGGCGCCATGACGCAGTACGATGTTCTCGACGAAGAACTTTGCTACCTCAGCGGCACTGCCCTTGGGCAGGGCCCTTGTCTCGGCGTAGCGGGTGAGGTAGTCAGTAGCTACGACGATCCATTTGTTTCCGGAGTTCGACGCCGGGAACGGCCCCAGTAAGTCCATGCCAATTTGCTGGAACGGCCGGCGAGGTGGCTCGATGGGCTGCAGAAGTCCGGCTGGCCTAGTCGGTGGTGTCTTCCGTCGCTGACAATCTCGGCAAGTCCTCACGTAGTGGGTGACGTCGGCAGTGAGGTGAGGCCAGTAGTACTTTTCTTGTATCCTTGCCAGCGTACGGGAAAATCCAAGGTGTCCAGCCGTCGGGTCGTCATGCAAAGCATGCAGAACTTCTGGACGTAATGACGAAGGTACTACGAGGAGGGAGTCGGCCCGAAGTGACGAGAAGTTTTTCTTTAGGAGAACGCCGTTGCGCATGAAAAACGACTCCAGTCCTCGTCTGAATACCTTTGGAGCCACGGTGGTTTTGCCCTCGAGGTATTTCATAAGGCCCTTGAGTTCCGGATCGGCGCGCTGTCGCTCGGCGAAGTCGTCGGCACTTATGGTTCCCAGGAAGCCGTCGTCATCCTGGTCGTCCAGCGGCGGTGGGTCGACGGGGGGCACGAGACAGGCAGTCGGCGTCGGAGTGTTTCCTTCCGGACTTGTACACGACGGTAATGTCGAATTCTTGAAGTCTTAGGCTCCACCGTGCGAGGCGACCTGAAGGGTCCTTCAAGTTAGCTAGCCAACACAAGGCGTGGTGGTCGCTTACAACTTTGAAAGGCCTGCCGTAGAGGTAGGGGCGAAACTTGGATGTTGCCCAGATGATTGCAAGGCACTCCTTTTCTGTTGTAGAATAGTTGGCTTCCGCCTTGGATAGCGACCGGCTAGCATAACTGATGACCCTTTCCAGTCCATCAGACCTCTGCACAAGCACGGCGCCGAGTCCGACACTGCTAGCGTCGGTATGTACTTCTGTTTCGGCGTATTCGTCGAAATGCGCAAGTATCGGAGGCGTCTGTAGGCGTCGTTTAAGTTCTTCAAATGATTCGACTTGCGCAGTTTCCCACTTGAATTCCACGTCGGCTTTCGTGAGGTGAGTTAGTGGCTCGGCGATGCGCGAAAATTCCTTGACGAAGCGTCGATAATAGGCGCACAAGCCGAGAAATCGGCGTACGGCTTTCTTGTCGGTGGGCGGCGGGAAGGCAGCGATGGCAGCTGTTTTCCGTGGGTCGGGGCGAACTCCAGACTTGCTGATGACGTGACCCAAGAACAGAAGTTCCTCGTATGCGAAGCGGCACTTTTCTGGCTTAAGGGTGAGTCCGGAGGCCTTGATTGCTTGAAGTACAGCTTCAAGGCGCCGGAGGTGTTCGTCGAAGCTTGAGGCAAACACAACGACGTCGTCCAAGTACACGAGGCACGTCTGCCACTTTAAGCCAGCCAGTACTGTATCCATGACACGTTGGAAAGTTGCAGGTGCCGAGCAAAGGCCAAAGGGCATGACCTTGAACTCGAAGAGGCCGTCCGGTGTTATAAAGGCAGTCTTCTCTCGGTCTCTCTCGTCGACCTCGATTTGCCAATAGCCGGTCTTCAGATCCATCGACGAAAAATACTTCGCGTTGTGGAGTCGGTCCATGGCGTCGTCTATACGTGGGAGAGGATACACGTCCTTCTTCGTGATTTTGTTCAGGCGGCGATAATCGACGCAGAAGCGTAGAGTTCCGTCCTTCTTCTTCACTAAAACCACGGGTGACGCCCACGGACTCTTGGACGGCTGAATGATGTCGTCGCGAAGCATTTCGTCGACTTGTTTCTTCACGGCCTCGCGTTCGCCCGTCGAAACTCGGTACGGGCTCTGTCGAACTGGTCGGGCACTTTCTTCTGTTATGATGCGATGTTTAGCGACTGGGGTCTGTCGAATTCTTGACGACGCCGAGAAGCAGTCCTTGAATTGCAGTAGCAGGGCTTTGAGCTGGTCGTGCTTGAGCTTCGGAAGGCTCGGGTTAACGTCGAAATCTGGTTCGGGACCTCGATTTGTCGAAGCAGGTTCGGCAGCATCGTAGAGGGCGAAAGCATTGCTGGCGACGACGCATTCGTCGATGTAGGCGATCGTCGTACCAATGTTGAGGTGCCTATATTCGTGGCTGAAGTTTGTCAGCACTACCTTTGCTTTCCCTTCACGCAACTCGGCGATGCCTCTTGCGACGCAAATCTGACGGTTCAGGAGTAGGTGCTGATCGCCCTCGATGACGCCTTCAAGGTTTGCGGGATTTTCGGTGCCGACGGAAATAATGACGCTGGAGAGCGGCGGAACGGTCACCTGCTCCCCCCATCACATTCAATGGATGGTTCCTTGGCGTCGCGTGGGGCGGGAGCGCTTTTTCCGAGGTCAGTGTTATCGACTCAGACCTCAGGTCGATGACGGCACCGTGGTCACTTAGGAAGTCCATTCCAAGTATCACATCACTTGAGCAGTGTTGCAGGATAACAAAGCTCGCAGGATAAGTCCGGTCATTGATGGTGACTCTCGCCGTGCAGACTCCAATTGGCGTTATCAGGTGACCTCCAGCTGTCCGGATTTCGGGTCCACTCCAAGCGGTCTTTACTTTCTTCAGCTTGGCGGCGAATGGTCCACTGACGACGGAATAGTCGGCACCAGTGTCGACGAGAGCGGTGACGTTGTGACCGTCGATGAGAACGTCGAGGTCGCTAGTCCGTCGCCTTGCGTTGCGGTTAGCTCGCGGTGTCGGATCACGGCTGCGTCTATTTGTTGCACTGCTTCCATCATGCTGCGTCGTCAGGTCTAGCTCGGTCCGCGAGGTTTCGTCGGCAGTGCTCTGTCTGCTTCGCGTCGTGTTCAGCAGGTTTCGTCGCGTCGTCGTCGTCGGCGTCGGCGGAGGATCTTCGGTAGTTCGACGTACAGCAACCGCACCTCCATCGGTTGCTGCCCTTAGTTTTCCGGGTAAGGGCTAGGTGACCGGCCCCGGTTTGGGCCAGTGTACTGCCGGCGGTGCGGTGACATGTAGCGGCCGGGCGACGGTGAGCGGGAAGGTCGTCGGGGCGTCCACTGAGCTCCGGCGAGGTAGTCGGCGATGTCTTGCGGTCGTTCACCCTGCTGTGGACGAGGCGCGTCGACGGCGAAACCGCGTCGGCCCATCTGGCGGTACTGGCAACGGCGGTAGGTGTGGCCAGCTTCTCCGCAGTGGTAGCACAGGGGGGCGGTGGTCAGGGGCGCGCCAAACGTCGGTCTTCCTCGGAGCGGAACGCTGGCCGGTGAGTGGACGGTATGGTGTCGGTGGCGGTGGCGGCGGCGGCGTCTGGCGTCGGAACTGCGGCGGTGCGAAGCCTTCACGTGGGCGTGGTGGTGGAGCGTTACGACGCGCTGCAGCAGCGTAGCTCATAGCCTGCGGTTGCTGCTCTGTTAGCTGAGGAACGCCCAGAGATTGCTGGATCTCCTGGCGCACGACGTCAGCGAGAGAATCCACTTGAGGTTGGGAGGATGGCAACAGCTTACGCAGCTCTTCCCTAACTATGGCCCTGATGGTCTCGCGCAGGTCGTCGGATTGCAGCGCGTGACTCTCTCCGTAGGTCGTTAAGGGAATCCGCCGGTTGTACTGCGTCGTACGCATTTCAAGGGCCTTCTCGATCGTCGTGGCCTCTGAGACGAATTCCATGACCGTCTTCGGTGGGTTGCGAACAAGGCCGGCAAATAGTTCCTGCTTGATACCCCGCATCAGGAAGCGGATTTTCTTCTCCTCGGGCATAGCGGGGTCTGCATGACGGAACAGGCGAGTCATTTCTTCAGTGTACATTCCGATATTCTCGTTGGGGAGCTGTACACGGGTTTCCAAAAGTGTTTCAGCCCTTTCTTTCCGGACGATGTTAGTGAAGGTGTTCTTAAATCCGGAGCGGAAGAGGTCCCACGATGTTAGCGAGGACTCTCGATTCTCATACCAGGTCCTTGCGCCGTCTTGAAGGGCGAAGTAGACGTGGCGGAGCTTCTCGTCGCAGTCCCAGTTGTTGAACGTGGCGACCCGCTCGTATTCTTCTAGCCAGCTTTCTGGATCCTCACATGGTGAACCGCGAAAAGTCGGCGGCTCCTTCGGCTGCCGGAGCAGGACGGGCGCAGGCGGCACAGGGGCTGTCATCGTCGCTGCGGTTGAGGTCGAAGTCTTGGTTTTCCTGGTGTTTTCCGGCAGGAGTCCGTGCTCTGGCTGCAAGCCTTGCAGCCTGCGACTAGCTCGTTGCTGCACGGGGGCTTCGGTGTCTTCTCCGCGCTGTGGGCTGGGTTCACGGCTTGACGGGGGCGTCCGGAACATGAAGGAACAGCACCTCCACCAGATGTCACGTGGTTGTGACGTCGACGAAGGCAGCAGGCGACGTGTCCAAAATGAAACTGTTTATTAGGCCGAACTTGTGGCCGGTAAACAGAGTAGGATTACAGCAATACACGCTGGCACTGATAGCGGCGAACTGAGCGTCGGCCGGCGATCAACTGGACATCGTTGGAGCGCGCCGGCTTTTATGCATCCCGCGTCGAACATTCTAGCCTTATCACTGGTCATCGCGCACGCTCTGGAATAATCTCGAGTGGTCGCGTCTTGCGCGCAATCTTAACAAAACGATCTACAATAATCGCGAAGGTTGTAGAACAATAAGGCGCGGTTTGAGTTGAGCTTTGCTGACGGTCTTTGTGGGCGAAAACCGAATACAACAAAAGTGAAAATAGGAATAGCGCGTGGCAATATATAGAAAATAACTTATGTACAAAACGGAACGGTAATGAAATGATACAACAGCGGTGATTGCTACAATGCAAAGTGTTGATCATAATGGCACAATGTGGTGATAAAAATAAAAAAGAAAAAGAAAAAAAAACACAAAAGAAACAAGAAAATACACGTACATACGAAAACAACTGACATTTCCTCACGTGAAAGAAAAATGTTGCTTCAAGACAATTTCCCATGTTTTGCTAATATTTCTTCGCTGATTCTCGTATTTTTTAACAATGATGTTATGTTTTCGCTATGTTGTAACTAGGTTTTGCTTGAGGATCAACCATCTTCGCTGTGCCAAGCTTTGCGCAACTTAGTGCAAATATCCCGCTTTTTTTTTTTCCCTGCATTTAATCCATACAGTACCGAGAGATACGCTTCTAATTAGATGTTGAATCTAGAAACTCACTCGGCTTGCTAGCCTGGCGGTATAAGGTGTCGCGCTGCTAAGCTGCAGGACGTGGGTTCGATTCCCGACCACGGCAGCCGCCCCTTCGCAGAGATGAAATGCAAACACGCCCGTGTGCACAGATTTGGGTGCACGTTGCGGAACTTTGGCCGATCAATATTATTGGAGAGTCCCTCACTACGACTTGCCTCCTAGTCATATCGTAGTTTTGGCGCGCGTAAATACCGTAGAAGTTAATTGCATCCGCGTTAGTTCATTTTGCATTAAGTTAATTGCTCCAGAAGTTGGGTACATCTAAAAAGTATTTGCGTACAGAGTCGTTCTGTGTACTATGTTCCACTTTTCACATAAAACATGACATTGGGAAAAGCAATATATAAAATAAAGTAAAACACGTCTTTTTTAATAATGTATTCTTCATATATATTGTACTTTATTAACAGTGTCGCATCGGAGCGGCAGAGTTGTGATGGAAGCTGTAGCTTGAGTGAAGGATCCAGTTTATATAGATGACACCTTTGGAAGCTGGTAGACGACTAAAACATGTGGGTAAGAAAGTTGTCTTGCCGGATCAGTACTCGTTTCGCATCGGTATGGCGGACACCTCTACATGCGACTCCTGTGGAACTGAAGATACCATCGAACACGTCCTGTGCAGCTGCACTCGCTATGACGCCCAGCGATGCCCGCTCCGGATGGCTTTGAACCAACTGGACTCTAGACCATTTTCTTTACAGAAGATTCTAGGACCTTGGACGTGCGCTTCGATAGCGCAGAAAGCAACAAAAGCGCTTCTGAAGTACTTGAACTCAACAAATCTGAGCGACCGCCTGTAGACTGGATGTGCTCCCCCCAATTGTGCTCGTGCTTCTGTGTGGCTCTCTTTCCTTTTCTTCTTCTGTCTCTCATTTCGCCCCTTTACCCCTTCCCCCAGTGCAGGGTAGCAAACCGGACGTGCGTCTGGTTAACCTCCTTGCCTTTCCTTGCATCTCTCTCTCTCTCTACTTTATTGAAATAAGAGCGCTGTAAAAGAATGACACGTTCGGCACAAGGGGGAAGCAATGAATGCGACAGCAGTTCATTGAAATGTTATACGAAGTAAGGCAAGCAGCTAACTCCTTTGGGTCCGATCTCGCGTAACTCAGCAAGACGCTGGTTACGGCCGCTCCAGGCACCTAAGTGGTTTTCGTACCGTCAGTTCTCTAAACGCGAAGCGTTGAGAAAGCACAGCAAGTTTACCAGCCGTCGCCTGATATCTGCCGAGATAGCGCGCGCGCCAACGCTCGCGACCACTCCCCTTATGAGGCAAGTTCGCATTTGCTGCTCGAGCGACGCCCCCGCCCCTTCTCTCACCAAAGCTCCTTAGCGTGGCGAAATACGGGTAGGCCGTGCTCTCTGCTTGAGGGGCCATCGACTGCAGGCCTCGCACGCGGGTCGAAGCTATCGCATACGCCCTTCGTGCGACGGAGATGGGCGGCTCGTTTCACCTCTGCTTCAACCGCGCTCGTTCCCAGCGCTTGCATGCTTTTGCTCGCGTGTAGAACACACGATGCGCGAGACGATGTTATCGATTTGAGCTTTATGCGGAACATGACGGCAACGCCGACGGCAAGAACCCACCTAGAGTTTTATGTAATTGCCATCGCACTAAAACTATGTCCACTAGCCCTCGTTCAAACGTTATTGGGGTAATAGCGCGACAACTCAACCATCAAATCTCATTCACAATTTCATAAGTGGTGCAGTGACATATTTTGCTATAAGGCCCGAACATTAAGAAAGCAAAATATAAAGCACCGCAGCAATTATTATTATTATTATTATTATTATTATTATTATTATTATTATTATTATTATTATTACTATTATTATTATTATTATTATTAAACAAGAAAACGATTAGTACGACTTGATATCAATGCGTGTGCAGATGCGCCAAAGCCGGAAAGCTTCGGTTTCTCGGCATATCTGCGGCCCGGCGACGAAGCCGTCGCGACGTGCATCCTGAGAAAGACCTCGCCGGCTCAGGCGGCACAGCTGGCGTGGCTCAGGGACGGCCGCCCGGTGACCACGTCCGCCGACCGGCGAGTCGTCGTCATCAAGGCCTCGCAGAACAGCCTCACTCTGGCCATCAGTGACGTGCTCGTCGAGGACGTCGGCAACTACAGCTGCGTCGCCGACAGCGCGGCCGGCCGCTTCAAGACCACGGTCCGTCTTACCCTTCACGGTGAGCGACGAATGCGTGCACCCTTTTCTGTCATGGTTACCATCCCCCGTTTCGTATCAAGAGTGCTGCTTACGGGTGGGTTTGTAGTTGTATTGTCGCATTGCGCCTGTGAAGACAGGCACGAACTAAGGCGCGCAAAACAACAAAGCAGAGCGCTCTAACAACCGATTCAACGAATATCTGATACATCATCAACGTTGACGTGACATGTCCCGTTCTTCTCTCCAGCTTAAAGGAGTACTGACGATTTTCAGGCATCGCAAAAGGAGTGTTTCTTGTTTCCTTGCCATGTAGCGTTTGCGCTCTCCACACACCGAAGCCAGGAAGCACTTATGACACATTTTAGTTTGATCTTAAAGCTCTCATCGCCAAGCATCTGCAAGACAACCCCACAGCAATGGGCATTGTCATGACTAGATAACACAGTTCGCTGGATTTGCGAACTCGGCGTCCTGGATGCCGCCGAAGTTGCTGTCTGAGCCGCTGGATGTTAATTCGCCCTTCGTTGTTTACGTGCAACCACGTCGAACTATAACACAGAAAACTTCAGAATGCTGCAAGAGCATCAAGAGTTGCGGTCTCAAAGTGACTAACATGTACGTCATACTGTGTTTACACGTCTCTGTGATACCATTCTCTCGATATTGAAACCGAAAGTGTTTTTTTCAAAGAAGCGGTATTATTAAATGCGTTATTATATAATAAATATATTAAATGCATTCCGAGCAACCACAAACAATACACTTTTTTGGTGTTCTTTACACCGTTACTTTTATTAGGAGCAAGCGTACGAAAATTCGCGTCAGTATACTTCTCTAACGCACACAGCACTACGAAGCAGAGCGCTCTAACAAATGATTAATTGAATAGTTGGTACAATATGAACGGCAACGTGACACATCCTGTCTTGCTGTTCATGTTCCGCCACAGACTACTGTATCGGGCAACACCATAGAAGGTTCGCTGACAGCCTGGTACAATTCACCTCTCTATCCGCCGATCATAGCTTTCGTCTCTGCAAGCTTATCGTGGTATGCAATAGTGCTGCAGCTTGAAAACAACGCACAACAACCTCATTAATTACATTATCGCTACAGGCGGCACTCGCTGAAGTGTTCAACGTTTTGTTCGTGCTCTCTTCGGCGATCGTTACGCCGGCCCGTCCGGCCGATACACTTTTCATGACATGCGAGTGGCATAGGCGTGCGCTGGATTCCCCTTCAGGGGGGAGGGGGGGGGGGGCAGAGTCTCGTCGCAGCGCCCCCCCTTCTTAGGTGACTAGGGGGGGCAGCCAGCCCCCCTCGTGCGCACGCTTATGGTGAGTGGTAATGTGACTGCACCTATTGCTCGAACCACAAAACAGCTACGGTTCCCTTTAATACACCCTGGGCTTGTTATTGTGCTTTGTTTACGGTCAGTGTCTTCCAAGCAGGCGTTCGTAGTCGCGCTAAATATATCCAGCACCCATGGTGATAGCGCTATCGACATGTTTGTGAAGGCGCGCGGCAATGGTGCAAAAGTTCCGGGTGAAACGGCGGAAGGACGAGGCGAGATCAAGGATGCTGGGCAGTTCCCTCGTGCGAAGTGGGCGTGAAAAATTTAACACTGCGGAATTTTTTCCCGGATTTGGGCTTTATGTTGTCTTTTATAACATTCGAGAAGTTTAATCGTGGTGCGAAGTATCATTTCTTCGTGTTCAGTTCAAGTGCGTAATCAGAAATGTGCTACATCAGCACTTCGTCCAGGCCTGGGATCTCAAACTCACCTCAGCTAGCGAGCCGCAGTCGCGAAATTTAGTCCCGCAACGGCCGAACAGGGAAGAATGTTGGGGACATTACACTTTCCTGTCCGTAGAAAAATAAGCAGTTTTTGGGTTTAACACCTTCGAACGTAGACCTCGAATTGCACGGCTCACAACCACCAGTCTAGGCTCCTGCTGAACTGCGTTGTTCCTCATTCGTTGTATTTCCGGGCGTTTTGTCGCGAGATATGAGCGACATATGGGCGTCGATATATCTCGGCAGCGGTTCCGTTTCCATCTGTGAAGAACTGCGGCGCTCGTTTTTATTATACGTTTACATTATAGGGCCAACGAGCGTGTGCAGTTCCACTTGTCCGTATAGGTCCCACTTGTCCATATATAGTTGTCCATATATAGTTCCACTTGTCCATATAGGTTGCCTTGATGCGCGCTTTGTCCGCTCACATCGAGCCACACTACTTGTCCAGTTCTCCCTTGTGTTAAACTAAGACCGCCGTCACCTCAAGTTTGACCTGACCCGACCTTCGGGGTCATTGCTGTACCTCGAAGGGCAATTTAGGTTGGCTTTGCGACGTCAAGAAAGCACGCCGAACTGACCTTCGACAAATATTCTGCTACTACCAATCGACTGCAGAAAAGTTCACGTCATACAAAAGCAGCTATGTAACTTCTGTTACAGAACTGCTACGTACTTCGTCGCACTTGTCCAAGTGATATCGCAAAGTTCCGCTGCTCTATCCTTTAAACCCCATTTCGGACACCTGTGAAGTAAATGAATTATGAATGAATGAATGAATGAATGAATGAATGAATGAATGAATGAATGAATGAATGAATGAATGAATGAATGAATAACCATCTATACAATTCTGAGAAGAAATCGGCCAATATGTTTAACTGCACTCTGTGTAAACGAGCTGTCGATGCACTCTATATATGTAGCGGAGCCGTACTATTTTGACAAGACTTCGGCTCAGCCACTTTGTTCCCAGCGCGCACTGCGTACACGATGTTGTGCTATAGTGCTCTCTCCAACGACTGCAACAGACGCAAGTTCTCTCGGAGGCACGAGTGGTACGTTGTGCGTGCGTCATTTTATTCGCTCCGTATTTCATCTATGACACGGAGCTCGAACAACGCAAGGGCGCCGGGAAAATTCGAGACTGTTCGTACCTACAACGTGTTAGAGTGTACGTAGCAATACGTAGCGGTTATAAGAAACAAAGGAAACCTATATACAGCTAACAAGCGACACTGAAAATAAAAATCTACCTTCTACAGCTGCGATTCGACCCCAGGCATTTTGACTGGGAAGCGGGCATTCTACCACTGCACCACTTTGGTGGATCCACGCGCAACGCTTAAACAACGACACTTTGCAGACTATACCGATCGCAGTGCTACGAGCGGCTAGACCCTGTTTGGGCTTCACTTTTCGAAGCTCGTTCCGAGCACTTCCCTACTCTAAGAAGTAAAGAAGGAAGAGGGGTATCGAGGTTCCTCCTTTAGGGGAGTAACTAACCTGCCACAGCCATTCATTCCTCTCTTTGGGGGTAACTGCGAAGGGACGAACTGTTACTCCCCCCCCCCCTCTTCGCTGTTACTCCTTAACAGTTGCTCCTTCCCGATACTCCACAAGGGAGCAACAGCTACTTTTTGCGCAAAAGAAACATCAGTTCTTTGTTTACTTAACCAGCATTTTGAAGTTTGTGCAGGCATGTGATTAGATGTACAATCGATATACGAGCATCACATTCAGAAATAAATTTAAGAAAATTTACAGCAAACACAGTGGATTCGAACTCACGACCATTGTGTCAGCATACGCGTACACTAACCACTGCACCACGCCATGCTACGGCACCGTCTGGAAGGAAACGGGTTTATGTAGGCAACGATGGGTCGTTTGCGCACTGCGCAAACGTTTCTGCAGTGACTCAAAAAAAAAGCGCGCTTTCCTCCCTTGGGGAGAAAAGCGCCGTGCCGTGCCGTGTGCAAACTTTTTTCATGCAGTTTGTCCCTTGGGGGGAGCAAAGCGCCCTTTTCGGGTTAACTATGCAGTTACCCCGGAAAACTTTTTAGCGTGTAGACGTGTATCACACAGACAATCCACCTTTTCTTCACATTGCCACGGCGCATTCGCCCTTCCCCTAGCGGGAAAGGCGCGAAACGTTTTGGTATGGTCTCCGCACGCTTCTCGATGTCGGAGGCTTTCGTTCCGGCGATCCCGGTTGTGCGGATCACCGTGCAACATTCCCCCTCCTCCTCCCCCCTTACCGAAACCTACCAAAAAAGGCATAAGGCACACGAATATCAAAGAGACGGATTGTTGAAAACCAAGGCGCCTTTCATCAAAATGCCTGTGCAGGAATTTTGATAAGGCATTTCGCCACGGTATACGAGGCTGGCACAACTTTCATATATATTAGTTTACGGATGGGCATATTGGCTGTTAACCTAGCCGTTCTGCATTTTGAATAAAACAAACAATGCCGTGGTGGACGCATGCACATCAAAACAATTGGGTTGGTACATCCGACGTTTCCACGTGTTCTACGTAAAATCGTCCATACGGTGGTGAAATGCCTTATCGACACGACGCGAACAGATAAAAAAACAATAATGCTCCATACGAGGAAGGACATTGCAAACGTGAGGAGTGTGACTAGCTGTTTTGACATTAAAGCTGACTTCAGGGGTCAAACGTCGCACACGTGTGACGCGATGCCGTTCCTTTGCGGCGGTTGTCTTTACGCGATCATCGAGCTGTAGCTACTGAGGCATGACTCTGGACATGACTAATTACATCAGTGGCGTAGCCAAGGGGGGGGGGGGGGGGGGGGCTGGGGGGTTCAAACCCCCCCCCCCCGAAATTTTTCAGTTTTGATTGCGTATATATGCACGCACACATACAAACTATACAAAGATATGCTATACACGTGCGCAAATACAAAGATATGCTATACACAGCGTGCGCACATGTTCCAGAAAAACGCATGGCCAATAATTTACTCAATATCCTACTTCATTAGTATATGGTCACTCAGCTAAGAGATGTATACGAGCAAATGTAAAGTCAGACAGAATGGTATATTGCGTTGGTGAGGTGTCTATCCTTACCACCGTTCTAGTGTATAACGGGAAATGGCGGTTCTTTGATGTATTCACTCTAGAGATGAATGCGAATTCTTCAGTACTATGTGTTTGTCTTTGGGTCGTGATACGAGCAAAATGAACATATTTGTCCTCTCTCTGTATTGAATTGCTTCAAAGTACCATGCCTATGTTGAATGAATACCACGAAAGAGCAAAAAAAACTACATAGGCGATGTCGAATATCGCCTCGCCGAAAACATTTTGTAGCCAAGAATTTATCTCTTTCTCTACATCCCTTCCTTTCGCTCTGTCTGTACTCGTTCTTTCGCCTCACCAGAGTTATTGCATCCCGAGCCGGACAAATCAGCGCCCGTGTTCTGGCAGAGAAGCAGAAGAGGATGGCGATGACGAAGAGAGTGCGTGCGGGTTCATGATGATGATAATTTTCTTTCTACAACACGTGAAACCTCGAGCATAACATCTCTGCTGTAAAAAATCAACTGTTCGTCCCGCGCGTGGTCAGTCTCGGCGTCTTTCGCTTTCCTGCGCCCCCCGGCGGGCGCCTTGAAGTAAAAACCAGGATGCATCGTAGTCACGTGATGGGCGAGCGCTACATTTTCGCGCCTCAGACGGTCGCCCATCCGCCCTGTTCTGCATGATGTGCTGCGTGCGTCCGCCTCTTGAATGCCGTGAAACGTTCACAGAAGGAACGCCGTTCCCTCTACCGTTCCTGCTTAAATGTAACGCGTTACCGTTACAGTTCCACCGATCCTGAATGGAACGGTGGCGTTCCTCCGTTCCTGCCAAAGGGAACTAGTTCCTGGAACGTCGTTCCTTGGAACGCCGTTCCGTACAACACTGGTAGAAACGCACCATTCTTGCCATACGCGACGCTTCATTACTTGCAAAAACAAATTTCTTCGGGCTGTAATGAGGTCAAATAATTCTGTTACCTTTCGGCAATTCAAGGAGCTTTTAAACTTTAATGACCTTTTCGAATTCTAGACTCTCTTTGGGAGATATTACTGCCATATTTTCCCAGCACGCCTGCAGTTCAGTCCTTGCCGACTCAAGCAAAACCCGTTTTTTTTTTCGTATTTTTTTTCTTTTCTTTCTTATTCAAACACCTTTCCATTGATAGTCAGCGTTGACGCGCCGAAGCACTTTCGGTGGTCTCTAAACCGTCATTGTGTTCGTCCAAGCCACACGGCAAAAAGCTTCATGGCACGGCCGTTTCCCAGGCACGTTTCTCGTATCTTGCTTTCGAGCTCCTAATACCCCCCAAGGAATGCAAGGAAAGTACAAAACGAAGCAACGAGCTCGACACTCTAGGCTTGGGGCCTGCAACACAAATATCTCTATTCTTTCAAAAGTGAACATTCGGCAGAAGTCTGTTTGGTTGGGGTAACAGAAAACTGGAGAAAAGAGAAAACTCCAGCCAAAATTTATTTTAAGAAACCACGACGTTTCGAAGCATGATCGGCTTCTTGTTCAGGGGTGAGAGGGCCCGAGATGTGCAACGCCTTCTTGCCAGGCGTGATTGTTTGCCGTGAGTCGTCGCAAGCCCTGGCAGTAGAGGGAGGGCAGTGCCCCCGTGGTGTGGTTGATGTTTCGCGCTGTCTGCTCAATGTACCAGGATTCGAGGAGGGGCCGCCGGCGAAGGTTCCTTTCTTTTTCCAAAATCACCGCACCGTCTGGACTGGTATGGTGGTCAAACCGCTGGCAGTGCTCTGTCACTTCGGTCCGCCCGCTGTTCAAGTGACGGAGGTCATTCTTGTGCTGCCGCATTCTTTCATGGAAGTTCTTGGTTTCCTCAATGTAGGAAGTGGGGCAGTCGGCGCACTTGATCCGGTACACGACGCCCTGCGCTTTTTCCGCAGATGCGCTGTCTTTGGGCCGAGGGATGAAACTGCCGATGGTGGTGGATGGCTTGTTGGAAACGTCGACCCCTGCCTTTTTGCTTTGCTGGCGCCCGCTATGTAGGGGATCGACACACGGCGTCGTTGCGGCGCCGTTGGTGTCACGTTTCCCCCGTCTTTTCTCTTACGGAGGGCTCTGCGAATAAACGCCTTTGTGTAGCCGTTGGTGTAGAGGTCATGAATTATTGTCTTCCGTTCTTCTATCCGCTGCTTTGGCTACGATTGGTGATTTTGGTTGGAGTTTTATATTTAAACTAGTGACGCAGTCGGTGGTTGGCTGTTTACACAATAAACGAAGGCACGTTTAGCTGCAGTAGGGCGATAGGAACTTTAAAATCGATTTTAAATACGTCCTAGGCTATATTATCTGTTGATATTTCGTAGATGATGCGCGTGTGTGTACACAAATCTATCCCACATCTTATCTAGCCTTCAAAATTTTGTTTCAGGACTTCAGTGGGAAAGATAGAGGGGGGGGGGGAGTATGCGCTGGTATGAAGATAAGGAGCGGTGTCATAAATATACGAGACTCGAGCACTGCTCTCCATCCCTTACCCCCCTCCCTGCATCTTTCGAGAATGTAGGCTTTGAAGCAGGAAAGAAAAAAAAGCGCATGTCGCGCCTTCATGTCACTCATTTTGTATTTGTTGTAGCACTGGCTTTTGATCATAAGTCGCTGAGCAGTGTCCCCTCACGGGAGACACATTAGAGCATTTGTAATATGTTTCATGAATCACTAGATGTCATTATGAACCCACACCAATGGCCCATCAGTCTGTCATTCTGCAAAGAAAAACACTACGTTATGGCAACCTCCGCTGCCCCATTTACCCGCTGAAAATAGGCTCCTCAATTATTTATTTATCTAATAGTACCATGAAGGCCCGAAGGAATTACAGAGGGGAGTTGTGCATTTGAGAATGCGTAAGAGAGTAGCAGTTACATCGAAGTAAAAACAATACAAATAATAAGTTATTAAGGATAGATATAACAGCGACGCAGTGAGAATAAAAAGAAATAAAATTGCTAATAGCGCAGTGTTAGGTATGTGAATTTATTGCGTCTGGTTTGTAGTAAACCCTCCAGTTCAGCGCCTTGTCCAGTGACTTTGTTCTTAGAAATGAATATTCCTGTCCTATCTGGGGACTATAGTACGATCACTGTGAAGCGGCGCCCCCGCCCCACCTTTGAATATGGCATTCTTGCAATCGGCTTGACTGTCAGCAATTGGGGTTTTTGGAAAGCAGAAAATTGCCACCTCGTTTTGCATGGTCTGTACCAGACCATGCAAAAAAGCTTCGACAATACCTTTAAACACACTGGCCGGCTCTCATCGGCGCGCCTAAGCACGTTCCTTTTTGCCTTGTGTCCGTATCTAGCGTGGTACTGATACGACTCTTTACCATTATCCACGAGATAGAGTAGTAACTAACAGTTACAACTGGTTCTTAGCCGGCTCCGAAAAATATCTTGCTAGAAACAAACGCAGCCACAACCCGTGTCCTTAGATTAAGATGCAAGTTGAAGAACCCTGGGCGGTCGAAATATCTGGAGCCCTCCACTACGGCGTCTCTGATAACCACATCTTGGCTTTGCGACGTAAAATACGAACCTATATTATCCGCAATCCCTTTGCGAAAGCATGACATCGACTAAAATCGAACTTACCATTTCTATAATTCGAAACACTAGTATAATAATTATTGGCGTTTAACGTCCGAGAACCATGATGTGATTATGAGGGGCGCCGTAGTCGACGGCTACGGAAATATTGGTAACCTGGGGTTCATTACGTGCGCCAAAATACAAGCACACATGGCTCAAGCGTTTCAGCATCCATCGAAAATGCGGCCGGGATTCGATGCCGTGATCTTCGGGTGAGCGGTCAAGCACCACAACCACTAGACTATCGTGGCAGGTGTTTTCGAAACTTTAGAGAGGCATAACCATGCAACCTATAAAGCCATGTTTCCAAAATTTTTCAAGGGTGGTGAGCTCGATTCTGCAAAAGATGGCCGCCTCATATTATCTTCTTTTTCGCGTTGTCAATGAGCGGTAAATCAACTGCAAGACCATTGGCAGTTTCATGAACGTGTTTAGAAAAGCGCCATAACATAATGTCAAGCTTTCTTCGTTCCCAAGTAGCGTGATTAGGCCTTCGAACGGCAAAGCGTAAGAAAGGACTTCATTTATAATTGGGTCTACCAAAAACGCACGTACGCGCTCGCCCATTGAAAACAAATGGCGCGGGCGCATAGCGCATTTCAAAGGTAACAGGAATGAAAACCTAATGTTCCTCGAAGGTCGGTAGACCCATTCTTATATTTAAAGAAAACATTCTCAATATTGCAAAAATCGCGTGTAACAGGGCTGGGCAAAGATACTTTTGAAATTGTATCGCGATACGATACAAGATACTCAGGCAAGAAGTATTGGAAATACAGATACAAGATACTACCGCAAGAATTGTATCCGATACGATACATGCCAATTGTATCTTAAGATACTTCGATACATTCGCAAATTTGTTGTTAGAGAACAGGATTATATAGCGGCGAACGCCTATACACATAAAGGTTTGTTTGAAAAAATTTTTTAAGTGTGGCAAATTTCATTTCGTTTTGATGAAATGTCTGTTATTATCTGAAACGTTTTGTTCTTTTTGGTCAAAATACATTAGTTTACTTCCGCAGACCTTATTAGGGTTTTTTTTTAGCTGAGCGTCGAAGCTTGGGCGTGTTGGTTAAACATTGGAGGGAACACAGTGCAAAAGAAGACGGGGACAAGGAAGGGCGACGCACACAAAGCGCTGACTTACAACACTTTGTCGCGCATGTCAATGGCATATGTATAATGTTCATCCTTCCCTTCCATTGAATAAAATGTAAGTCAGCACTGTGTGTGCGTCGCCCTTCCTTGTCCTCGTCTTCTTTTGCGCTGCGTTCCCTCCAATCCTTTTAGCTGCTTAACAGGACAGCGCCGCTCCGTAAAGTAGAGGATTCCTAGAGGAGAGAAAGGTGGGGAGCGTAGGTATGGGACACGGGAAGGATGGACGGACGAAGCCCCCCGGAAGCACATGCAAGCAACATCAAGGAATGGAGTCAACGGGACGCGGGCGCCGCTCCGTAGAGTAGAGGATTCCTAGAGGAGAGAAAGGGCGGGAGCGTACGAGAGGAGCTGTGGGACACGGGAAGAAGGGACGGAAAAAGCCCCCGCAAGCACATGCAAGCAAGATCAAGGAATGGAGTTAACGTGGGCGACAGACGCCACCGGTAGAGCGCGTTATTCTTTGCTTGCACCCACCACCTGCCTAGCCATTGCTAAGCAGCCGCTCTGTGCTCTCTGCCATGACTCTCATGACTGTAATAGTGGTTGACGGCCTTATTGTACTACAGTGTTCTCGTTCGCATAGTGGCTGCTTCCCTATTATGAAAGTGGCCGGACGTGGGAAGGACGGACACAGCCCCGAGCATAAGATGCTTCGCATCTAAAAAGCATGGGAGAGATGACTGAGCCCTGCGGGGTGCCTGCGCTGCCAAGGGAAATCTGATCTGATCGTAGATCCCCTGCCCAAAGGGTGGTCGTGCGATTGGAAAAAAATTCCCGCTGGTAATTGTAGGCTCGCTCTCCCAGGTGGTAGCGGGAGACTTGGTCAAGAATAGCGGCATGGGAGATGTTGTCAAAGGCTTGAGTAAGGTCGAGTCCGAGAATTGCTTTCGTGTTACGGGAACGGTCGTTTTGGACTTGGTGTTTAATTTGCAGCATAGCGTCTTGAGTAGAAAGGTGACTTCGAAATCCAATAATGGTGTGGGGATAGATAGAGTTGTCTTCGCGGTGAGTGTACACACGTGTCAGAAGGGCATGTTCCGTCACCCTGCCCACGCATGAAGTGAGAGAGATGGGTCTTAAGTGTGGGAGGGAGCCATTGCGCCTGCAATCGTTGATGTAATCAGTCAGATGGGACACGGATTGGTCATCGAGATTGCGAAGGGTTTTTTTAGTGACCCCGCCTGGGCCTGGGGCAGAGCGACCATGGAGCTTACGCAGAGCAGCATGTATTTCAGATACGCTGAATTCGGCGTCTAGTGTAGGGTTGGGGTTACCAACGTAATTGCTGTGTGGACTGACGTGTCCCCTGGAGATATACTCTGGAGGAAAGATAAAAATATATTACTGCACTTAGTTTTATTCGGGTAGCTTAGTGGCACCAGTAGCTTGAGAAGCGGAGTTCAGTCAGCGATTATTCTTTCGCACGGTAGTGTTGCGATAGCAGTATCTTATTGTAAACTTAAGGGATCGTTTGCTTTGTTAAACACAGTATTAATGATAACTAACAGACAAAGGTGCCAAGGAAAGTATAGGGGAAGCTATTAGAAGTAATTGTAATGTAAATGTGAAGAAAGGAAAGTGGACGAAAAGATAACTTGCCACCGGCTGTCTGTTTTCTGTCTTTTCGTCCACTTTCCTTTCTTCACATTTACATTACAATTACTTCTAATAGCTTCCCCTATACTTTCCTTGGCATCTTTGTTAGTTCTCATTGATAGCAGTATCTTGTATCTTAAGATACACGATACATTATTGAATGTATCGGTAATACAGATACAGATACTTGTCTTGCGAGACGTACCGTGATACAGATACAAGATACCCAAAGAGTATCTAAGATAGTATCTAAGATACATGTATCTTCGATACTGCCCATCCCTGGCGTGTAATGTTGAATTTCTCTTTACGATAGACATTGCGATGCACGGGAAATAACTTCTTTTTGTATGTTGAAAGCTATCATACATATATTTTGAAGGTTTCCTGGCACTTGTGAACCCTTTACATGTGTTATTATACATAAGCTATTTTATGGCGCTCCTTCGACATTTATTGGATGAGCCGGGCCAAATCGAATATTGCTAATTTTTAGTCCGAGTACGTCTGGTTGAGAAAAAGTTAGGCGAGTCTGTGAGTACGAGTGAGTCTGCTTCAGGAGAACTTAGGTGAGTCTGAGTCCGAGTGAGTCCGGCTGACAAATATTTTGCTGAGTGAGTCCGGCTGAGTTATATTTTCGTTATATTTTCGTGTGTCTCAGTCCGAGTGAGTCGGGCTGAGTAATATTTTGGTGAGTCTGAGTCCGAGTGAGTCCGGCTGAGTTATATTTTGGTGAGTCTGAGTCCGAGTGAGTCCGGCTAGGTTATATTTTGGTGAGTCTGAGTCCGAGTGAGTCCGGCTGAGCTATATTTTGGTGAGTCTGAGTCCGAGTGAGTCAGGTTGACGAAAATATTCATGAGTCTGAGTCCGAGTGAGTCCATTTGAGGAAAAGTTTAGTGAACGTCTGAGTTCGAGTGAGTCTGGATGACGAAAACACCGGTGAGTCTGAGTCCGAGTGAGTTTGGTTGAAGAGAAATTTCGTCAGTCTGAGTCCGAGTGAGTCCATTTGAGGAAAAGTTTAGTGAACGTCTGAGTCCGAGTGAGTCTGGATGACGAAAACACCGGTGAGTCTGAGTCCGAGTGAGTTTGGTTGGAGAGAAATTTCGTGAGTCTGAGTCCGAGTGAGTCTGCTTCAGTAAAATTTTGGTGAGTCTGAGTCCGAGTGAGTCCTAAGCGAAAAATATATTTATTGAGTGAGTCTGAGTGAGCTCCATTTATTTTGCCGACCTATGAACTGCACTACAGTTAAATACTACGAGTAATGTCCCCTATACCTTCATTGGCTTCTTAAAACGTGAGAACGGCATTTACGTTTTCAAATGCCAGATATCACCTTGGTTGATATCATTGGCATTTAATTATACCCTCAAATACTCTTTATGCTGCTGATTATGTGTTAGCTTAGTTTATTGCAATGCGGTGCAAGAGTCACGGTGCAGTATGTCAATTTTGGGACCTTCCTGATGTAACTGTGTGAGGCCCATGAGGCCCCCCAAGATCCGTTTCCTCAGGACCTCAACAAAATTCTTTCTCTCTCTCTGTCATCACTGATGTAGTTAGAAATCATTCAACCAATTCAGAATTTCCTAACGTTCTTGCGTCCTGCCCTGTATCAACACCATGTGGAAAATGAGCAGCCACACTTAACCCAGGAAATCATTTAGCCGACAGACACTCGCAATATCAACTGAAGTTTATTTTGAAAAGTAGCAACGTACGTAAGGTCACAGGCGTGCACATGAGGGGAGAATTTATAGGGTATTTATACAAGGGTAGGGCCAATTCTTTTCCATACCTTGACTCTGTCGGATCTGTCCCTTCGTTCTTTAATGTGCAGAGCTACGGCCATGCAGGCTTTTGACGATAATGGCAGCCGATGACCTCCATTATCGGGCTGCTAAGGCCGTATGCTTTAGCAGCCCTACTTAGCGATTTCATTTTTGTTCTATACATGTAGTAGACGGTTGAAATGAACGCTGCGCAAACGAACGTCCACGTTTCGATCACAGCGATGACAGGTTTATTTGGACACCTAACTACATATACAGCCCGGCTTCAATCCCCCCCCCCCCCCCCCCGCCACAACCACCCCTCATTATCACTGTCAGCCAGGGTGGTTATGTACCAATCTTAAATTGAATTGAAATGAATTTATTTGCAATTGAATTACGACGATGACCCCAAAATAAAAGCTGCATTTAGCAGCTAGAGGTGAACCTTGCCACCTCATACACAGGGCAGCTCCACAGCGGGCAAATAAAACAGACTAACGCATTATAGTACGCACAAGCAGTCATAGTTCAAACAACAAACAGCACTACAAAGAGAAACTTTTCGTACTAGCGTAACAAACAAGGGTGCTCAGACGAACATGAACTTCTTACACGAGTATTTAAGACCACACAGATATACGACGCAGATCCGTTAAAGGCATTGCCATTATTTCTCGCTTTGATAGTAATGTGTTATTTATAAACATACCTCATAGTCATGTCACATATAAGTGCATAGGAAACTATCTGTACGGACTCTGTCCGCAGTAATCTATGTGACCGTACTCTATGTATTAGACTATGTATGCCCTTGCTAATTTCTTTATACGCCACATATCGTATTTCCATGGTGCTTCTGGTTATATTCTTTTTTTATTCCTTTATTTTCGTTTTAGTTTTCCTTGTTTTCTGTGTGCTTCTTCAATACTCCTATCATGTTGATGGGATACCAGGTTCCAATGGAGTTGGCTCGCATGTTTCTTTCATATATGAATAAAAAAAGGTATACTTAGGTGATATTCTTTCTGGATCTGATAGTCTCGGTAAAGAAAACCGTCCCATTTGGTTCATATAACGTCCCCATCAACATTCAATAAACGCACTTCCCGACAGTCGTCAAAGAGTTTTCAAAGAGACCGCCACTGAAGTATCCGTTTTTCGCACCAGGCGCCGCCAGCGTCTTGAAAGAAGCGCGTGAAACGAAATGCGAGAAGCGGGGCGCGGCAGCAGCGAACGCGTCC
>JALIZH010022039.1:0-25393 GCA_030522465.1 Rhipicephalus appendiculatus | reverse complement strand
CCCACGTCGTGGGGACCGTCCCCAAGCGAGGTTTTATCCAGACCGAAGCCACAAACAGCATAGCTGTATGGAACCAAATTTGGCAGGAAGCTCAAAATAGTGGTCATATACTGCGAACACATCGCATGCACTTGACCGAACAAATGGCTATTCTGTATTGCGCCGGAAGCTCAGACAGAAGACGCAGTGACTTTATTTTCCGGAGAAACCTCGCATACTTGACGATGACAGTGAGGACTGGTACACATCTTCACAAATTTCTCGTTAATAATTTTTTTGAGGGGGTTGGATCATTGCAGGTTTCCGTAACCTCTTCGGAATCGCGAATTGGGAAAGGAGCAGTGAACCAGGGGCTGGAGACCTCCTACCCACTCCTCATGATTGGGAGCCTCCCCCATCGGTTCAACCTTCAATATCCGTTATCACTATTCAAGCTTATGGAGGACAGAACTGTGTTCCACCTAAGCACATAACTAAGATATTTTTGTTGTGGGGGAGGAGGTGTAGAAGAAAAGGAACGACCCTTCTTTTTTCGGGGTAAAAATAGCGCGAGAATACCTGCTAGTGTACCACACAAAAGAACGCTCAGCTGGACTCTCAGTTTTATTAGCATATGCCAGGCACTCAAGCAGTGAGAGGAGAGAGAGCGAAATTTATTAGAAGGCCGAGAGGTCGGCCTGAGCTTGTGCGCTCTGGCCTGCTACTCAGCACAGGGGAAAAGGGAAAGGGAAGAAAAGGGTGATGATGATGATGGGGACAGGAAGAGGTGATGCGTATGTACATTGACCACGTCACACCCAGTGGTCTTCTTAAAGTCTACTGTCAAGTCCAATATTTTTCATAAAATCTATAACTGCCCTTGTAGCAGTCCTTGATGCTGTCCGGTCGGACATTGCGGACAATATGTTAGTTTCACTTAGTGTGTTAACACCGATGCCGGCCAACGTTGAAACCAGCATCTTCCGTTGGGACACGTAAAGAGGGCAGTCGCACAATAAATGTGTTAGAGTCTCAACCACTGGACAGCGCTCACAGTTCGGGCTGTCAACACGGCCGATGAGGTGCGCGTAGCGTCGGGTGAAGGCGACGCCTGGTCGAATCCGGTGCAGCAGACTGGCGTGGTGTCGCTTTATTTTAGCCGGCAGTCGAAAAGTCATGTTAGGGTCTGTTTCCCGCAGACGCCTCTGCCGATTGTCCGGTTGAGACCAGTAAGTTGTTGTGAACTCACGCATAAGTGATCTCAACAAGAAGTTCACGTCACTGCGAGAGTACGGAATATTTACGAGAATGGCGTTGTTGTCCAAAGCGGTTTTTGCTGCATCATCAGCGAGCACGTTGCCTGCCAAGCCACAGTGTCCAGGTACCCATTGGAAGATGACCGAGTGACCATTCCGTTGCGTGATATCGAATGTCTGTATAATTTCGGAAGCCAATACGTAATATTGTCCTCGTCTTGAGCATGAATTGAGAGCTTGCAATGCGGATTTTGCATCAGAAAGTATAGTCCACTTGCGTGGTGCTTGGTCCGATACAAAGCGAACAGCTTCCCGTATAGCAACCAATTCTGCTGCTGTTGATGATGAGTTATGATCTAATCTGTACTGCCGGGAGATATCCAGTGTAGGGACCACAAAAGCGGCGGTTGAACCGCAAGGAGTCACAGATCCATCAGTGTATACATGTATAGAGTCGTTGTATGTCTCAGTCAAGTATGCCAGGGTTAGTTGCTTTAGGCCAGCACAAGGCACCCGTGATTTCTTTGGGATCCAAGGTATTTGAAGACACACCAGTGGTTTTCTCAGTGTCCACAGTGGCACTTCAGGGACCTCGGTTGGTGCAAAACCTAGAGGAATGGTACTTCTGTGAGTATTGATGCATTCCGAGTAGGCACAGCCTGGTCGGTTCGTCGGCAGTGAAGACAAGTGGTGGTGCGCATGCCGGGTCAGCAGCCGAAGGTGAATTCGAAGAGGTTCACAAGACGTGTAAACCTCTATAGGGTAGGTGCGTGACTCTTCGATGGTGCCTGATGTTGTAGTACATCGCGGGAGGCCTAGGCATGTCCGGAGTGCTCGCGCTTGAAGGCTCTTCAACGTACGAATGCACGTTGTACGCATACGTGAAAGCACAGGTGCGCTGTAGCGGAGATATCCCACAAACAATGCCTGGTACAACTGAAGAAGGCTTTTCTCAGAGGGCCCCATCTTAGTCCAGCTACAACACGAAGCACGTCTACAAAGCTGCTTAGCTTGGTCCGCAGCGCTGTGACGTGCTTCGACCAAGATAGGTTGCGGTCAATAACGACGCCTAAATATCTGTAATGCGTCACAGCAGGAATCACTGCTCCGTCAGCGAATATCGGATACCGCGTCATTGATTTCCTTGTGAACGCCAATGCAGCACACTTTGCAGTTGAGAGTTGCAGGCCTTGACGGCGCAAGTACTTGGATGTTATTGACGTAGCCTGTTGTAGACTTGCTCGCATTTGTGGGCGCGTTACTCCGGAAGCCCATATGCAAATATCGTCTGCGTATACGCTGATTTTGACATTGTCAGGAAGCTCCGCACCAAGACCAATGAGCGTGACGTTGAACAGTGTTGGGCTGAGGACCGCGCCTTGTGGAACGCCACGGTTGACATGGTGCCTGCCGGTGTCGCCGTCAGCCGTTGACATGAAAATGGTACGATCACTGAGATAGCTGGCAATCCATGCGTGAAGTCGACCTCCTACGCCAACGTCTTCAAGCGCGTCAAGGATGGCTTCATGAAGGACGTTATCGTAGGCGCCTTTTATGTCCAAAAAAATTGCACCAACTAATCTCCGGCGTTGTCTTTCCTGTTCCACAGACGAAACTAGGTCTATAACTCCGTCTATGGATGAACGACCCCTGCGGAAACCATTCATGAAATCTGGCAAGGTGAAAGTATTCTCCAAGAGCCATTCCAGTCTCGTAAGCACCATACGTTCCATCACCTTGCCGACGCAACTGGCTAAGGCAATTGGTCTGTAAGAAGAGAGTTCGTTGGAACACTTGCCTGGTTTCAATATGGCCACTATGCGGCTGCACTTCCAGTTATCTGGTACCGTCGCCGTGTCCCACGTAGCATTATAGAAGGACAAAAGAGCTTTCCGTGCTTCCTGGCTGAGATGAGAGAGAGCCGAATAAGTGATTCCATCAGGCCCTGGCGCAGAGGAGTGTCGGGAGGCAGAGATAGCAGCGTCGAGCTCTTGCAAAGTGAACGGCAAGTCGAGACGCTCGTCACAGGGATGGTGGTGAGGCATAACATGAAGGTGACCCCGGTGAGAAGGACGTGCCTACGAGCAATCGGCAATAATCTTCTGCTATTTCTACTTCACTCCCGCCCGTGCTTTAGGGCCACACCTCGGAATGGGAACAACTGCGGCGTAGGTGTCCGAAGGCTTCGTACAACCTGCCATATTCGTGATAGTGGTTTCCTGGGATCCAGAGAACCACAAAATGTTCTCCACCGTTGCCTGTCGAGCTTGTCGAGGTGTCAGAGTACATGTCGCTGTGCTTGACGAGATGTAGACAGGTCTGATGGTGATCTCGTCCTCCGGTACTTTCTTTCTGCGCGGCGACGCATTGCACGCAGGTGCTCGTATTGTGCGTCAACTTGCGATCTGGGTTTAGGCACACTGATGAGTTTAGTGTTTGCTGTCAAGGCTGATGCTATAACGCCTTCCATTTCGGAAATACATTGGATGTGGCCACACTGCGTATCCACAGATGTTTGGAAGGCTTGCCAGTCTACGCTTCGTACAGAACGGGGAGTTGAACGGCGGAAACCTTTTAGTTGTATATACGTCGGGAGGTGGTCACTTCCGTGCGTTTCTACATCTACACACCAAGAGGTGGTAGACAAGAGATTTCTGGTCACAAAACAAACGTCCAGACAGCTGCTGTATGATGTGCCACGAAGGAAAGTGGGGGATCCATCGTTGATGGTCATCAGGCCCCCTATTTAGCACGAAATCAGCCATGTCCCTGCCGCGAGTGTTCGTCGATGCAGAGCCCCACATTGGATGGTGCGCATTGAAGTCTCCTACTAGCACGTGAGGGCTTGGGCAAGCTTGGAATACAGATGAAAGGTGAGAGCAGTCGACGCGGCTTCTGGGAGGAATGTATCCACCTATGAGAGATATCGTACGTCGCTTGTGCTTCATAGTCAGGCATATATAATCATTTGAAGCATGAGGAGCCACGTCATGCCTCACGTACGTTAAATCATTGCGTATACATATAATCAGTTTGCTCGTACTTCGGTTCTCGCGAGACCATAGTATCACGTAACCGGATATCCGAAAAGGTGATACCATGTTTGGCTCACATATGACAACCACGGGAAACTAATATTTAAGCATCCGTTGCCGAAAGTCAGACAGCCTACTTCGCAAACCTCTTGCGTTCCACTGCATTATAGCAGATGCGCGTATTCTCTCTTCGAATGAGGTCGCCATGTTGTTCTATGGAAGCGCTACCAGGAGCGGTTCCAATACGTTGAGAATCTGCACTGCTGCCTTCGCGCCCGGTGTCTGTAGCTCGCACAGAATGGCACGGAGGGACTTCAGCAGGTTCTTCAGTGTTGTCTGTGTCTGTGTTTTGTCCAAGTCTTGCCTATCGTTTTCAGCCACCTTTGGAGTAGCAGCCCATGATGGGGTTTTGCTGATTGCTCCAGACGGCAGTGAAGGCCACTCATCGTCTAAACCATCTTCCTGCAACGGTGGTTCGGCCCCCTTTTGTCCACCACTCGGTCGGTGTGCACTCCAGATGGGAGCAGAGGCTTTACACTGCGCAGTCACCTGTTTATCTGGTGCAGTGGTTGATATATCAATCCGGTGAGCGCTGTGGTTCCGTTGGCGTCTGCGTTTGGAACGGCGTCTGTGACGGCGAATAGATGAGACAGCCTCTCTGTGTGTCGAGTTGTCCCTCACCATCTTCCTTAGTACGCGTATTTCTTCTTTTATCTTCGGGCAATCTTTGGATGTCGCGTCATGCGCACCAGAGCAGTTCGGGCACTTGAGGGGAGCCGCAGCGTCACAGTTGTCAATCTTATGGGGTCCTCCACACCGCTGACAAGTTATCGCGCTTTTGCACACAGCGCTGACGTGTCCTAACTTGCAGCACTTGTGACACTGCAAAGGCCTTGGCACGAAAGGGCGCACCGGATGTCTGACGTATCCAACCTTGACGCTTGCAGGCAGGGACTCAGAATCAAAGACTATTTTAATGCATCGAGACTGCCCGAAGCGGTGGATGGTCATGATTCTGACTGTTGACGTCACTAGCCTCTCCAAGATCAGCGTCGGTGATGTCGATGTCTACGTCATTTATGACTCCAGTCGTTGTTCCTTTCCCGTGGGCAAGGAACGAGCGCACTGATATACTTCCAAGCTGTGTGACGGCCTTCAGTCTCTCAAGGATGGTTTTGTTTGTCACATCGACTGACAAAATGTTCTTCCTACTATTGATGCGGATTTCGGTCACTTGCGCTGGTGCGACCCTCTCGAAATATTCCGTTAAGGACTGCCTGTTAAGCGAGTTCAAGTTGTCTGTCGGAGAGGTAGGCAAGTATGAAATTGTGAAAGACTGCTTGCCATGATCTGTCGCTGGTTGCGAGTCCCTTGAACTTGACGTCCTTCGAAGCTTTCTTTTCAACCGGCGGTTGGTGACTGCCGCGAAATCGACTTCTGACTCCATTTCCTCCACGGATGAGCTGTCGCTGGAATCGCAGGCGAGTGGCTGCGACGACACGGTCACCCATCTTCGGTCGATCGGTAGGCAGACGGCTGGGGCCTGCGGTCTGGTCGGGGTGATGGTCCCCCATTTCGGGGAACGACGTCCTCCGTCTCGCTTGATCTGCGGTCGTCAGGAATCCTCAGAATTACGAAAGATATGAGAGCAGTTCAAGGCTCAGGTGTGCCCGAACGCACTTCTTCTTCCTTTTCCTTCACGAAATCCTCAAGCAGTGAAAACTTTGTATTTCTTAGTTATATGTCTTGCACACGTCTTTTATAACTTTAACAGAAAGCTAAAACGAGTACGCGCTTTAACAAACGCGCTGTTTTTATGCTGGCAAATCATCCATAAACTTAGAAATTTAGATGTGCTGCGCTAAAAAACTCCGAGGGGAACCCCACTACAGCGTGCCTCATGATCACGTCTTGGTCTTGCATCTAATACCCATCATTGACTTAGAATGGAAAATTCAGCTAGTTGGTATGGGTCCATGCATAGTACTGTGCAACCCTTGTGTCCCTTGCCCTTTTTGTGTGCGCTGCACAGTCCTAAGCATGAACGCATCATTGAATTTTTCAAGGGCTAATGCAATAGCGCTGCAACCACGATGGCGGCTTGCCTGGCACGCATCAGATATAAAGCAATTTATTTAAGGCCAGAGGCTGAACACCAGAGTACATTGCGGTATCGGCCCTTCTAGGCTGTGCAATCCTGCGTTGTCGTCACTGGTGTCTTGGTCCGGTTTTCACTTTTTTAAATGCGAAGCATTTCTTAGCGAACTTCGGCGAGTTTGAGCGTATCTATCTATCTATCTATCTATCTATCTATCTATCTATCTATCTATCTATCTATCTATCTATCTATCTATCTATCTATCTATCTATCTATCTATCTATCTATCTATCTATCTATCTATCTATCTATCTATCTATCTATCTAGCCGCCTACGACTTTGTGCTCTCCCGGCCGTATCGTTAATGGGATTTATACCAAATTTGGTATGACATAACATGACTCTATGACGAACGTAAATGGCTGGTCATATCATGAAAATCATGATTAACTTGTCATGAAAAGTATGATTTACATGCCACGCTCATGGTGCGCTCGCGGCCGTTTCGTTAGCTTGATATACACCAAATTTGGGATTGAGTGACGTGACTGCATGACGAACATAAATGACAGGTGGTAATATGCAAATAATGACTTGTCATGTGCGACATGACTTGCATGCCACGCTCATGGCGCGCTCGCGGCCGTTTCGTTAGCTTGATGTACACCAAACTTGGTATTAAGGCGAAAGCCTTTAATGTCTCATGCTCACGGCCGTCCGGTGTCCGTCCGTCCGGTGTCCGTCCAGCGTCCGGTGTCCGTCCGTCCGGTGTCCGTCCGCCCGGCGTCCGTCCGTCCGTCCGGATGTCCGTCCGTCCGCCCGTCCGTCCGGTGTCCGTCCCGTCTGTCCGTCCGGTGTCCGTCCGTCCGTCCGTCCGTCCAGATGTCAGTCTGTCCGTCCGTCCGTCCGCCCGTTTGGATGTCCGTCCGTCCGTCCGCCCGTTTGGATGTCCGTCCGTCCGTCCGCCCGTTTGGATGTCCGTCCGTCCGTCCGCCCGTTTTGGATGTCCGTCCGTCCGGTGTCCGTCCGTCCGTCCGTCTGTCCGTCCGTCCGGATGTCCGTCCGTCCGTCCGTCCGGATGTCCGGATGTCCGTCTGTCCGTCCGTCCGTTCAGATGTCCGTCCGTCCCGGATGTCCGTCCGTCCGGATGTCCCTCCGTCCGTCCGTTTGGATGTCCGCCCGGTGTCCGTCCGTCCGGATGTCCGTCCGTCCGTCCGTCCGTTTGGATGTCCGTCCGGATGTCCGTCTGTCCGTCCGTCCATCCGGATGTCCGTCCGTCCGGTGTCCGTCCGTCCGTCTGTCCGTCCGGATGTCCGTCCATCCGTCCGTCCGTCCGGGATGTCCGTCTGTCCCGTCCGGATGTCTGTCCGTCCGTCCGTCCGGATGTCCGTCCGTCCATCCGTCCGGATGTCCGGCCGTCCGGATGTCCGTCCGTCCGTCCGGATGTCCGTCCGTCCATCCGGATGTCCGTCCGTCCGTCCGGATGTCCGTCTGTCCGTCCGTCGGTCTTTCCGTCCGTCTTTTTGTCAGTGGAATGGCCACATGCTTTCGCCGAACCCACTTTGGAATGTACAAAGTGTCCGTCCATTTTTGAGTGACGTGACCGTATGACGAACATAAATGACTGCAAAACGGCAAGTTGGGCCAGTTGGTTGGGATTCATTTTAGATGTGAAGCATCTTATGGCGAAGCTTAATCCGGTGGTGGTGGTGGTGGTGTGCCGCGTGCCCACCCTTACTGCGCATGCGCAAACCCTTTAAAAAAATAAAAATAAAAAACCTCCTCTCCCCCTCTCTCTCCTCTAGGCATCTCTCCCCGCGGCAACCACACCCCTCACTGCGCATGCGCCTCCCCTCCCTCTCTCCCCCACCCCCCTCTCTCCTCTAGGCATCCCTGCCCGCGGCGTCTACACTCCCACTGCGCATGCGCGTCCCCCCCTCTCTCTCCTCTCCTACGCTCCCCCTCTCTCCTCTACGCATCCCTGCCCACGGCGTTCACCCTCCCACTGCGCATGCGTGTCACCCCCTCTCTCTCCTCTCCTACGCTACCCACTCTCTCACCTCGCGACGCCGACGCAGTCAGCGTCTGCTAGCGAGTTTCTTGGTGGAAAAAACCGACTGCTCGCGCTGCGCAACCGTTCACTGGCCACCCCGTACATATGGCAATGGCTCTTGACCTCCAAGGTGGTGCCGGTGGGAGATTTCACCTGTGCGTTGTTGAACAACAAAAATTCGCAGCTTGCGCGTTAACTAAAAGCGGAGTGCGGGTCTCTGTGTCCAGTCGGATTCTTCTGTCTCTCATTGCCCATTAGCAGCGATTGGCATGTTCCAGTAGGAAACACTGCTCCATCACTGCCTGCTTTGCGCCTCCCTAGTTTTCTCTCCTGCGCAACGCTGCGATGAGCGCCAGCGTCAACGCTGCCGCCAGTGTAAGCGTTAGCGCCCGCTGCTTCACATCTACACATGGTTCCCTTTAGCGGGAGATGGTGTAATTTTTTTTTCACTTGATTGCAGCGCAACATACACGAGGAAAAGAAGGGAACGAACAACACGGCGCATAAATGGCAAGTGGTAATATGAAAATCATGACTTGTCATGTGCGACATGACTTGTATGCCACGCTCATGGCGCGCTCGCGGCCGTCTCGTTAGCTTGATATACACCAAACTTGGTGTTGAGTGACGTGACTGTATGACGAACATAAATGACAAGTGGTAATGTGGAAATCATGACATGTCATGAGCGACATGACTTGCATTCCACGCTCATGGCACGCTCGCGGCTGTTTCGTTAGCTTGATATACACCAAATTTGGTATTGAGTGACGTGACTGCATAACGAACATAAGTGGCAGGTGGCAAGATGAAAATATTGGCATGCATGTCATCTACAACGCCATTTACATGCCACGGTCATGGTGCGCTTGCGTCCAGTTCGCTAGCTTGATATACACCTAAATTGGTATTGCGCGACGTGACTGTATGACGAACATAAATGGCACGTTCTAACATGTAAAACATGACATACAAATTATATAAAACAGGATTTGCTCCTTCCTGGCTGCTTCGCATTACGTCGATTCCCACAGTGCGTGGGATCTGCCGGCTTTTTTCTTCAAGGTTCGCCCGAGCGGCCCCAGAAACAGGGCGCGTCACGTGATGTGACAGAGGAAACTCGAATAAAAAATGCCGGCAGATCCCACGCACTGTGGGAATTGATGTAATGCGAAGCAGCCAGGAAGGAGCAAATCATGCTTGACATAATTTGCATGTCAAGTTTTACATGTTAGGACCTGTCATTTATGTTCGTCATACAGTCACGTCGCGCAATACCAATTTTGGTGCATGTCAAGCTAGGGGAACTGGACGCAAGCATACCATGAGCGTGGCATGTAAATGGCGTTGTACATGACATGCATGCCAAGATTTTCATGTTTCCACCTGCCACTTATGTTCGTTATGCAGTCACGTCACTCAATACCAAATTTGGTGTATATCAAGCTAACAAAACAGCCGCGAGCGCGCCATGAGTGTGGCATGCAAGTCATGTCGCACATGACAAATCAGATTTCCATATTACCACTTGTCATTTATGTTCGTCATACAGTCACGTCACTCAATCCCCAAACTTGGTGTATATCAAGCTATCGAAACGGCCACGAGCGCGCCATGAGCGTGGCATGCAAGTCATGTCGCACATCACAAGGCATGATTTCCATTTTACCACTGGTCATTTATGTTCGTCATACATTCACGTCACTCAATCCCAAATTCGGTGTATATAAAGCTAACGAAACGGCCGCGAGCGCACCATGAGCATGGCATGCAAGTCATGTCGGACATGACAAGTCATGATTTTCATATTACCACTTGTCATTTATGTTCGTCATGCAGTCACGTCACTCAATCCCTAATTTGGTGTATATCAAGCTAACGAAACAGCCGCGAGTGCGCCATGAACGTGGCATGTAAATCATAGTTTTGATGACAAGTTAGTCATGATTTTCATGATATGACCAGCCATTTGTGTTCGTCATACAGTCATGTTATGCCATACCAAATTTGGTATAAATCTCATTAACGATACGGCCAGGAGAGCACAAAGTCGTAGGTGGCTAGATAGATAGATAGATAGATAGATAGATAGATAGATAGATAGATGGATAGATAGATAGATAGATAGATAGATAGATAGATAGATAGATAGATAGATACGTTCAAAGTCGCCGAAGTTCGCTAAGAAATGCTTCGCATTTAAAAAGTTGAGGCAGCTTCGCACTAGTGGTGTCATGCCTGAAGGAATTGCGGAGCTCTCTTTTTTTAGGGGCGAAGCTCCTTATGGCGAGACCTGGCCGGTTGTCGAGCGGCGTCGGGCGTCGATCGTCAATCGTCAACCGTCCTCTGTACCCCGTAGTGTTCCCTTATCGTACAATAGAGGGTGCTGTCCCATAGAGATGCATGCAAACTGCAGTTGGGTGACGATATACTAGATGGCGCTGTACGCATTCCATTTCTCGTCTCGTTTCCGAGAGGGCGCTGTCCCATTGACATGCGTACAATATGGCGGTTGGGTGAAGGTACGCTAGATGGCGTTGGCGGTGCAGCTGCTCTCCGATTTTAGGGGCGCCCTAACCCTCTCCTCTCCTACGCTTCCCCCTCTCTCCTACGGTCCCCCCCCCCTCTCTCGCCTCGGGACGCCGACGCAGGCGGCGTCTGCTAGCGAGTTTCTTGATTGAAAAAAATTGGCCCCGTATCTGCGTGCTTCGCTACAAATGTCGTCGAAAGACGATAGTCTTGTGCCGGCCGTACTCCTATGTTTTGCCTTGCCTCAGACAGCGCCTACTCTACGTTGAATTGGCCGCATCTGGCTGGCATTGATAAAATAGAGGCGGCGCTGCGCGAGATAGGGACGCCATCGAAAAACATGAACTTGTGCTGAACCAAGGGCCACTGCCAGCGGCTGGACTTCATCGTCGGCAAAGCGCTTTTTCGTGCAAAGCGTCACAGTTCATGCACAGCTTCGCATTTTCAGCACAACCTAAAAGACACTAGGGTCTTTAGAATTACGTATCTGTGTATTTTCTAATAAAAGAACACACGACCTGATACTTACATATTAATGTTGGGCCTCAGGTATGCGTAGTATTTGCTTTTTGATCGGATATGTTCCCAAGTATGAAAGCAAATACCAGTTCAAGATGGCTGGGCGTTCAGAAATTAGTTAAACTTTGGCCCTGTAGCTAGCTGAATCTGGTCACGGACAGACAGTCAGAAAGACAGCAGACAGACCAAATTTTTGCGTTTAAGTATGCCAAGAAAGACTATCGTCTTTAATATCGTCTTTAAAAACCGACTGCTCGCACTGCACAACCGTACACTGACCACCCCGTATATATATAGGCACTGGATTTTGACCTCCAAGGTAGCGCCTGTGTGAGATTTCTCCTGTGCGTGATTAAACAATAAAAAATTCAAGGACACTTTGTACATTCTAAAGTGTGTTCAGCGAAAGCGTGTGGCCGTTCCACTGACTATGCCATGTCTTTTTTCGTTTACACTCTCAGTGGGATAACACACAAAGCGAATGTGTGCGTGTTTTCTTTTTTAATTTTTTTACTGCGAGTCGCAGCGAGACGCCAGACTAATCTTCCTCCGTTCGCATGCGTTAGTATTTTCTCGCGCTTTGTGCATCGTGCAAACGCCATGGCGTTCCAGCGCTTAAATTGACGGGCCCTTTGTAAATTCGAAAGTGTATTGAATTGAACGCCTGTGTCCGGGAACGCCTGTGTCCATTCAGACGGCGTCGGTTGTTGTTGACACGTCTTTATTCACATTTATGCCCTTGGGGGGCTGCGGTGAATGTAGGGGGAGAGACGGGAATAAAAAAAAAGAAAAAACAGAAAAAAAGAAAGAGGGGGGAGGGGGTACAGGCAAAAGCAGTCTTAACAAGCGCCTTGCGAGTTGACGTTGTGGCTCTCACGCCCGAGACGGAGCCTGGTGCCAATGGCTGGAGCCTTGGGATCGTCCAGGTACTCGAGCAGGGACTGCCACAGCCCGTTGGCGGCGGCGGCGGTGATGCGCTCGGGTTGTGCCCAGGCCTGGAATGAAGTCGGACGCCATTCTGGTGGGATTGTGGCAATGGCCCGTTGCCTGGGTCCAGCGTACAGCGGGCAGTCCCAGATGAGGTGCTTCAGGTCCGCTCGGGTGTTGCAGTGGCTGCAGACGCCAATATTCGGGGTTCTCGGGTCTTTATCTCTGCGAAAACGCTGCACGAGGAAGGGGGGTAAGAATTGTTCCTGTCTATACCTGCCGCAACAGTACCTGTTGCCGGCGGGTATCAGCGCTTGAAGGAAGTGGAGGTAAGTCCAATGGGTTGGAGATATCCAGGAGATAGCTGCGCCGGTATCGCTTTGCTTAGGCTACTGCTTCCGTTGGATCGTACCAATCACTGTGTTCTTCAATTTCTTCTGGTGCGCTGCGGATCATGTGTTCGGGTGGTTTCGACTGCGCGGATAGTAGCGTTGCGCGCGCTAGTCGGTGTGCCCGTTCATTTCCTGGTATACCCGTGTGGCCCGGGATCCAATGCAAATGTAAATCATGTCCTTGTTCCCGCAGACGACGCACTTAGAAACGCAGTTGAACAGCAGGAGTGGTTGTGCGAGTGCGTTTGCAAGCGCGAAAGGCATCTTGGGAGTCAGTAAATACTCTGTAGTGAAGTTTCTTATCGCTTGGCAAGTGCTGAGCGGTGGACTCAGCATGTTTGGCAAAGTCGAGGATAGCATATAGTTCCGAATGATTGCAAACGCTAGGCACAGCGAAGCTACGCAAGCAAAGAGCGGGCGCTGTAGAGTCCGACGCGACCGGCGTCCGTTTGCGCATCCCGGCGGCCACCTGGCTCCGTGCCAGAGCTCTGATGGACGGGACGGACGGACATGGACGGACGGACGGACGGACGGGCAGACAGACAGCCAGACAGACAGACGGACGGACGGACAGACGGACGGACGGACAGACAGACAGACAGACGGATGGACAGACAGACAGACATACGGACGGATGGACGGACGGACAGACAGACAGAGGGACGGACAGACGGACGGACAGACAGACAGACAGACAGATGGATGGACGGACGGACAGACAGAGGGACGGACAGACGGACGGACGGACGGACACCGGACGGACGGATGGACAGACAGACGGATGGACGGACGGACGGACAGAAGGACGGACAGACACAGACGGACGGACGGACTGACGGACGGGCGGACGGACGGACACCGGAAGGACGGACGGACGGACACCGGACGGACGGACACCGGACGGACGGACAGACGGACGGACACAGACGGAAGGACGGACGGACAGACGGACGGATGGACACGGGACGGACGGACGGACACCGGACGGACGGATGGACGGACGGACGGACACCGGACGGACGGACGGACGGACACCGGAAGGACGGATGGACGGACGGACGGACAGACGGAAGGACACCAGACGGACGGACGGACACCAGACGGACGGACGGACGGACGGACACCGGACGGACGGATACTGGACGCCGGACGGACACCGGACGGACACCGGACGGACGTGAGCATGAGACACTAAAGGCTTTCGCCTTAAAATTCACAGCGTACATGTAAAATTAAAGTGAGCTGCAAGTCGCCATGACTCTCACCGACCCTTGAGTATAAGCGCGCCCGATCTCACGTCGTTGATGATGTACTGGGCAGAATTCACGGAAGATTCACGGTTTACCGATGAACCTCCGGAGCTTCGCCCACTCATCATCGTTTACTCCGTGGATATGCTCTGAAGTTTCTCTCTTTATTTCTATTTATCTCTTCTTCTCTATCTAGCTCTTTCTCTTTCTTGCTCTTACTATTTTTCTTACGATTTGTCCCTTTCTCTTTTTTTTCTTTTTTTTGCGCTTGCTTCATTTTTTTTCTATCTTTATACATTGTTTTGCGTGCGTTACACCAAATGCACTATTTGTTTTGATTGCGATAGCAATTATATGGTCACTCTGGACTGCTTTTTTCCGTTGGCGTCGTCGTCATGCCTCGCATATATATATATATATATATATATATATATATATATATATATATATATATAAGCCAGGGAAAAATAATTCAGAAAAAAAAATGTTCCGACGCGCGGAATCGAACGGGCGACTTCGCGCTCCGCAGCGCGCGGCGCTAACCGCTAGGCTACAAAAGCGCACCTTATTCGGCACGCTAACGGCGAGCTATTTATATACACCATTCACGGCTAACGGCACGGCGATCTCGGGGGAATGTCAGCGTCTTCTCTGTTTTACCAGCGTGATGGCGCGAAGCGCGCGCTGGGCGCCACTCATTGCGATGCATTGGCCCCTCAACCTGCCCTTTGCCCTCGCGGCGTAGTCGCCCGTGCCCGTGCGCGTGCGCGCAAGCGCTTATCTTGGGTGTGGGATGGGGGTGTGGGGGGAATTCTGGAAAGTAATAAACCCTAAGCCGTCCTCGTCATACTTCATATCGATAATAAATGAAAACAGACAATGATGCCAAGGAAAGTATAGGGGATGTTATTATATTTAATTGTAATGTAAATGTGAAGAAAAAAAAGTCACAGTTTCACCGCAAGGGTGAAGCAATGAATGCGATAGCAACAAATTGTAATGTTATACGAAGTGAGGCTGGCAGCCAAGTCTTTTGGATCCGATCTCACGCAAGTCTAGAAAACGCTTGTTTCAGAGAATTGTCTTCGCGTTGAGAGCGCAGCACCTAGAAGGGTACACCGGCCCCCCGCTGTCGGCCGCCGAGAAGGGGAGATAACGCGCGCGCCCGCGACGACCGGGGTCGTAAAATCGAAGTTCTCTCGAGGGACCCCCCCACCCCCCCCTCGCGTCTTTTCACGCTCGCGAACGACGAGCGGGGCCGGTTGAACAGTTGGGGGGGGATCTTATCGCATGCGCCTCGGAGCGACGGAGATGCCGGCTCGTTTGATCGCCGCTTCAGCCGCGTTCACCGCTCCCGCTCGCCCGCTATTACCTGCTGGTGGAACGTACGATGCGCAGGGGGTTCTTATCAATTTGGACTTCATACGCGACATGACGGCGACGGCGACGGCAAAAACCCGTCGAGACTGTCCATATAATTGCTATCGCAATAAAAGTGGATGGCAGGGACCGAACGGTCCCTGCCGGTGGCAAGTTTTCTTCGCGTCCACTTCTCTTTCTTCACATTTACATTACAATTAAATCTAATAACATCCCCTATACTTTCCTTGGCATCATTGTCTGTTAGTTGTCATTTATATTGTGTTTAACAAAGCAAAATTGAGCCCTTAATCTTACACTTGTTTCCTTCATTCATAGCGAGGGTCTCGTTCTGTCAGACTTGGTGCCTTTAGGTGGTATGAGAGGGATTATTAGTCAGCTGCCTGCTCGTAATTAGATCACGCGCTACGTGACGCCAAACAGGCAAAAAGAGTGTTCCACACTCGCCGCAATGGCAATGGCACTGACTGAGGCTCCCACGTTTAAATGCACATATATACCCTATAAAGTGGACGGAGGGATGACCGCCACCGTAGCTCAGTGGTAGAGCATCGGACGCGTTATTCGAAGGTCGCAGGTTCGGTCCCTGCCGGTGGCAAGTTATCTTTTCGTCCACTTTCATTTCTTCACATTTACATTACAATTAAATCTAACAACATCCCCTATACTTTCCTTGGCATCATTGTCTGCTAGTTCTCATTTCTATTGTGTTTAACAAAGGAAAAACGAGCCCTTCATATCGATAAGGCAAGACAGAGAGCACCTTCTGACGTGGCTATTGCCTTCAGTAACTTCTTTTGTACTGTTTTCTCAAGTGACATTCCTACACCCGACAATAATAACCTCGGCTCTGTTGCCCCCCATCATAGATGATATCATAATCACTGAAAATGGAATCGAAGCTGCTGCTATTCGTCTTTCTAACAGCTAGGCTCCTGTTCCAGATGGTGTTTGTCCGAAATTGCTAAAATTAAGTAAACCAGTTATATCTCGTATTTTCGCACGTCTTTTCTAACAATTTATTTAGTCAGGATGAGTGCCTGATGAATGGAAAGTTTCTCAAATAATTCCAATCTTTAAATCCCGAGATCCGTCACCTGTCACCAACTACAGACCCATTTCGTTGACCAGTATACCATGTAAATTGTTAGAGCACATCCTATCATCAGCAATTATGAAGTACTTAACGAAGCACAACCATCTTCTTAGCAGCCAGCACGGCTTCCAACGGTGTCGCTCTTGCCAGACGTAGTTATTCCAGCTGGTCTCTGACCTTTACGAAGCCGGTAATGATTCGTCACAAATAGACGCCATATTTATCGACTTTGCCAAGGCCTTTGATAAGGTAGCTCACAACCGTTTATTAATAAAACTTCGCTACTTTAATATACATAGACAAGCTGTTAATTGCATACGTAATTTTTTAACCAACAGGTACCAATTCGTAACTGCCAATGAATTTTCTTCCTCACGGTCACTGGTTAAATCAGGGGTACCTCAGGGCTCCTTATTAGGGCCTATTTTATTCATTTTGTATGTTACCGACATCAGCAATAACATTTCATCCACAGTTAAATTATTTGCAGACTAGTGCGTAATTTATAAACGAATAACTAACCCTTCTGATACTGATGCCTTGCGATCTGACCTAGCGAAATTTGCCGAGTGGTGCGAACTGTGGCAAATGGAAATAAATGCTTACAAAACTAAGGCTGTAGCTTTCACTAGAGTGTCTAATCCCACGCTTACTCATTATTCAATAAGTGACACTACAATTGCACATGCACATACAATAAAATACTTGGTCTTTCATCTATCATCCAACGTTTCATGGAATGATCACATCGAAGCAATATTCAGCAGTGCATGCAAAACCCTAGGTTTCATCAGGCGTAACCTCAAATGTCTTGGCTGCGGAGCGGTCCCGACGTTATTTCACGTAACGCTGGAATATCAGCGTCGGCCTGCCAGGCGTTCTCCCATCTCTTCCCCTATTCCAACCTTGAAGATTGGGAGGCCATGCTGCGTGACGAAAGCCCGAGTGGCCAGCGGGCGCTGGTCCGTCGGGCACGGGACGCGGCAGCGGCTGTTGGAGCTCCGGACTGAGAGCCCCACCGGACATTCCTCAATGGTTCAAATAAAAGTTTTCTCTCTCTCTTACTTGGCAAACAAGCCTAATAAATTATTGGCCTATAGGACACTGGTTCGCGCAAAAATAGAATATGCATACTTTATTTGCAACCCACACCAGTCTTACCTGACCAACAAACTCGAGGAAGTCCAAAATAAAGCAGCCCGCAATCTGTACATCCAGTATAACTAATCTAAAAAAAATCACAGCATATCCACGGAGTGAATTACGATGAGTGGGCGAAGCTCCGGAGGTTCATCGGTAAACCGTGAATATTCCGTGAATTTTTGTCCAGAACATCATCAAAGACGTGACAAACACTGTGTGTTTGTCACGTCTCCTCGGTGATACGAATCTTACAGGACCGACAAAAATATTCGTATCATCCGAAATTCGTATCACCAGAAAGCATGAAAGGTTCGCATGCGACAAAAGAAAGCTGGCGTACATTTTCATTGATTGTTTTTCAGGGCCGGAGCAACGTCAGGAAGAACTCTGGACGATTGTCAGTTAAGTTTTTGTTTTGAGATGTACTGCGGCGAAAGTAACGGAAGAAGCGCTGTCACGCGATACACTAAGGCCACAAAATTTTCGAACCACAGTCCTATGCTATGATATTGTTATTGCGGAGGTGTTGGGGGTGTTTTTAGGAAGATTTATGACCATGCCCGCACAAGAGCAACTTCAACAGTCGCGCATGTTGACGTTGTGAGGCCTGACTCCTTCGCCAATACCGTCCTCTCCTTCTTTCGGTCCTCGTCCACATTTAATGCTATGTCTGATGCACGGAGAAGGCACGTGTAAACATAGTACAACAACAGCCCGCGTCGACGCGCTAGAAAAAAAGAAACATGGCGCCAACGCCTTCTGTAATCTAAACGCGAAGGCACACAGAGGTACATTAGAGCCTCAAAGCTTCGCACACACAATCTCGGTTGCCTTGACGCGTGTCTCAAGGTTTATTTTGACCGTAAGAAAAATATTTATGTGTTTCTGACGATTTGGCGGTGCGGCGCGCATGCACGCGCTTGCATGCCCGCGCTCGCACGTGCTTGGCGCGTCTTCCGCGACAGCGCGGACAGCACCTCTTCATACTTGGGCGGTAGCGTACGTTCGTATCAAACGTCACGGGTGAAAATCGGTTCGCAACAACCGTACTCCATTACATTGCAGACCAATGGGCCTTGGCCGGGGACCAAAGAAAAAATTCCCCATCTCCCGCTAAAGGGAACCATGTGTGGATGCGAAGCAGCGGGGAGATAATTAGCTTGAGCGGGAGGAACGTCGCCGCTCTCATTTCACGGCAGCGGTCCGGGCGCTCATCGCGGCGCTGCACAGGGGAGAGAATGAGGTGCGCTCGCTCCGTCATTTTCATACCGCGGAACTACCGTGGCACCCCAGCGGGAGTATGCAGCTGTCACACCACCTGTCGTGCGCGCCGCTCCGTACAGGATTCCCTAGAGGAAAGGACGGGGGGGGACCATAGGAGAGGAGAGAGAGGGGGGAGGGGACGTGTTGTGGGGGTGTGGGACGCGGGAGCCGCTCCGTAGAGTAGAGGATTCCTAGAGGAGAGAGGAGGAAAGGACGCGCATGCGCTGTGGGGATGTGAGACGCCGGAGCCGCTCCGTAGGGTAGAGGATTCCTAGAGGAGAGAGGGGCAGAGGACGCGCATGCGCTGTGGGACGCGGGCGCCGCTCCGCAGAGTAGATGATTCCTAGAGGAGAGAAAGGGGGTGAGCGTAGGAGAGGATAGGGGGGGGGGGACGCGCATGCGCTGTGGGGGGGGTGTCGGACGCGGGGGGCCGCTCCGTAGAGTAGAGGATTCCTAGTGGAGAGAAAGGGGGTGAGCGTAGGAGAGAGAGGGGGGAGGGGACGCGCATGCGCTGTGGGACGCGGGAAGGAGGGACGGACTAAGCCCCCTCCAAACACATGCAAGCAAGATCAAGGAATGGGGTCAACCTGGGCGACAAACACCACCTGCCTAGCCATTGCTAAGCAGCCTCTCTGTGCTCTCGGCCATCACTCAAGGAATGGGGTCAACCTGGGCGACAGACACCACCTGCCTAGCCATTACTAAGCAGCCTCTCTTTTCTCTCGGCCATGACTCTGATGATTGTAGTAGGGTTGACGGCCTTCATATTACTACAGTGTTCTGGTTCGCATAATGGGTGCTTCCCTACTTCATGAAAGTGGCCGGACGCGGGACACGGGACGCGGGACGCGGGATGGGGGAGGGACGGACAGAGCCCCGAGCATAAGGTGCTTCGCATCTAAAATTCGTATCACCCCGAAATTCGTATGAACTGTGTTCGCATCACCGAGATTTCACTGTATACAAGAAATATTATTTATTCGTAAATGGTAGCTAGACGTGGCTTCCGGTCCCCCTTCATTATAACGGCTTTATGGTCGGTGAAGTGGAGGGATAGGGGTTCTTATATGGCTCCGTAGACGATTCCTAGAGGGGAGAGAGGGGGGTGAGCGTAGGAGAGGAGAGAGAGGAGCAGAGGACGCACATGCATAGGTCGGCACTTTAAGTGAGTACTCACTCAAACTCACTCACCACAATTTTTTCAGCCTTCGTACTCACTCACGTTCACACTCACGTCCACTCACACTCATGAGTACTCACTCATACTCAACTCACCACGTTCAAATGAGTGTGAGTGAGTGTGAGTTGAGTGCACTCATGAGTGAGTGTGCCGAGCTACCATAGGTCGGCACTTTAAGTGAGTACTCACTCAAACTCACTCACCACAATTTTTTCAGCCTTCGTACTCACTCACGTTCACACTCACGTCGACTCACACTCATGAGTACTCACTCATACTCAACTCACCACGTTCAAATGAGTGTGAGTGAGTGCGAGTTGAGTGCACTCATGAGTGAGTGTGCCGAGCTATGCGCACATGCGCTGTGGGGATGTGGAACGCGGATGCCGCTCCGTAAAGCAGAGGATTCTTAGAGGAGAAAAAGGGGGGTGAGCGTAGGAGAGGAGAAAGAGGGGACGCGCGCGCCGCTCCGTACAGTAGAGGGTTCCTAGAGGAGAGAAAGGGGGTGAGCGCTGGAGAGGAGAGAGAGGGGGGAGGAGACGTGCATGCTCTGGAGGAGTGTAGGACGCGGGCGCCGCTCCGTACAATAGAGGATTGCTAGAGGAGAGAAAGGGGGTGAGCGTTGGAGAGGAGAGAGAGGTGAGGCCGCAGGGGCTGGGCAGTATCGAAGATACATGTATCTTAGATACTATCTTAGATACTCTTTGGGTATCTTGTATCTGTATCGCGATACGTCTCGCAAGACAGTATCTGTATCTGTATTTCCGATACATCCAGTAATGTATCGTGTATCTTAAGATACAAGATACTGCTCTCGCAACACTACCGTGCGAAACAATAATCCCTGACTGAGCTCCGCTTCTCAACCTGGTACTGGTGCCACTAAGCTACCTGAATAAAACTGAGGGCAGTGACATAATCTTATCTTTCCGCCAGAGTCTATGATTCCATGAGTCCAGAGTCCATGATCCATCATTATTCGCACAAGTGCTTTCTTAGTTGTCCTTCTCTTGCATCCCATACATTACCTACAGCACTGAGCTGCTTTTTTTCCCGGTCTGGTGACTGCAATATGTCATTTCTAAAGTTCAGCCACAATAAGCTCTCTGTTTTATCCTTACTTTTAACTGTCTGCTTTTTTTTCTGCTAGTGTTTACACATTTATATTTCACTGGAGTTTACTCTTCTGCGAAGGCGATTGAGGAAACAAATGCCATTATGTGGGCGTGCATTGAGTGCAGTACAAAGCACTCTGCTTACTGCTTGGTAAATTGGCCAAATTGAGTTGAAATGAAAATAATTAAGAGCCATCTTAAAGATCTTACGAAGGGGATTCAAGAAACAATGTTATACCAAATGCAGCGGCCTCGTTTCGATGGAGGCGAAACGCTAGAGGTGCATGTACTTAGATTCCATTGCACTTTATAGAACATCCGATAGTCAAAATTTCTGGAGCCCTCCACTACTGCGTCCCTCGTAATAATATTATGGTTTTGGGACGTAAAAACTGGACATTTATTGTTAATATTGCGCGTAGTGCACGTGTACTCTAGTTCATTTGTGAGCTTACGCGAGCACCAGAGATAGCGCTGAAAGGTGCGATCACTGATGCATAAAACAAGACGCCTTCTGCTGATTATCAGATTACCGATGGCCGACCGTATTTATTGCCGCTATCAGTGTACAGTGCTCTTTGCTGGTACTCTGAGTTTTTTAGTTTTGTAGGTACAACTTAACCCAATAAAGAGTTCCGTAGAGAATAACTTCCGCGTTCTTCGTAGTCACCACCACGTGACAATACAATAGGTCTGAGGCGTTTCTGGGGTGCACATGGTCTCTCGTTGAAAAAAAATTGTTGCACTTTTGTGAGCATATTGCCACGCGCTATTCTTATTTTCACTTTTGTTGTATTCGGTTTTCGCCCACAAAGACCGTCAGCAAAGCTCAGCTCAAACCGCGCCTTATTGTTCTAGAACCTTCCCGATTATTGTAGATCGTTTTGTTAAGATTGCGCGCAAGACGCGACCACTCGAGATTATTCCACAGCGTGCGCGATGACCAGTGATAAGGCTAGAATGTTCGACGCGTGATGCATAAAAGCCGGCGCGCTCCAACGATGTTCAGATTATCGACGGCCGACGCTCTGTTCGCCGCTCTCAGTGCCAGCGTGTATTGCTGTAGTCTGACCTTCAGTTGCCCGGCCACAAGTTCGGCCAAAATAAAGAGTTTCTTCTTTAACTCGCCGACTGTTGCCTTCGTCGACGTCACGACCACGTGACATCTGGTGGAGGTGCTGTTCCTTCATGTTCCGGACGCCCCCGTCAAGCCGTGAACCCAGCCCACAGCGCGGAGAAGACACCGAAGCCCCTGTGCAGCAACGAGCTAGCCGCAGGCTGCAAGGCTTGCAACCAGAGCACGGACTCCTGCCGGAAAACACCAGGCAAAGCAAGACTTCGACTTCAACAGCAGCGACGATGACAGCTCCTGCGCCGCCTGCATCGATCGTGCTCCGCCAGCCCAAGGAGCCTCCAACGTTCCGTGGTTCATCGCGGGAAGACCCGGAAACCTGGCTTGAAACATATGAGCGTGTCGCAGCCTTTAACAACTGGAACGCCGATGACAAGCTGCGCCACGCCTACTTCTACCTCGAAGACGCGGCAAGGACCTGGATTGAGAATCGGGAGTCCTCACTTCATTCCTGGGATCTCTTCCGCAGTGCATTCCTGGAGACGTTCACGAACGTCGTCCGGAAGGAAAGGGCCGCTTCATTGCTTGAGACGCGGGTGCAGCTACCCAACGAAAACGTCACCATCTTCACCGAAGAGATGACGCGACTTTTTTCGCCAGGCCGACGCTGCTATGCCCGAAGACAAAAAAGTTCGCCTGCTCATGCGGGGTGTGAAGCAAGAACTGTTCGCAGGACTTGTCCGTAACCCGCCGAAGACGGTCGCTGAATTCCTCACCGAGGCAACGACGATAGAAAAGGCCCTTGAAATGCGTACGACGCAGTACAACCGCCGGATTCCCTTAACGACCTACGGAGAGAGTCACGCGCTGCAATCCGACGACCTGCGCGAGACAATCAGGGCCATAGTTAGGGAAGAGCTGCGTAAGCTGTTGCCATCCTCCCAACCTCAAGTGGATTCTCTCGCTGACGTCGTGCGCCAGGAGATCCAGCAATCCCTGGGCGTTCCTCAGCTAGCAGAGCAGCAACCGCAAGCTATGAGCTACGCTGCTGCAGCGCGTCGTAACGCTCCACCACCGCGCCCACGTGAAGGCTTCGCACCACCGCAGTTCCGCCGCCAGACGCCGCCGCCACCACCACCAACTCCATACCGTCTACCCGCCGGCCAGCGCAACGCTCCGAGAAAGACCGACGTTTGGCGCGCCCCTGACCACCGCCCACTGTGCTATCACTGCGGAGAAGCTGGCCACACCTACCGCCGCTGTCAGTACCGTCAGATGGGACTGCGTGGTTTCGCCATCGACGCGCCGCGTCCACAGCGGGGTGAAAGACCACGCGACATCGCCGACTACCTCGCAGGAGCTCAGTGGACACCCCGACGACCATCCCGCTCGCCATCGCCCTGGCCGCTACATGTCACCGCACCGCCGGCAGTACGCTGGCCCAAACCGGGGCCGATCTCCTAGCCCGTACTCGGAAAACTAAGGGCAGCAACCGATGGAGGTGCGGTTGCTGTACGACGAACTACCGAAGATCCTCCGCCGCCGACGACGACGATGCCGCAACGAAATCTAAAGAACCCGTCGGAAGACGAACCAGGCCCTGGCGTGGAAACCTCGCAGCCCGAAGAAGACATCACTGCGCAACGTGGAACCGGCGGAACAAACCGACGCAGCCGTGACCCGACGCCGCGACCTAACCGCAACGCGAGACGACGAACTAGCGACCTCGACGTTCTCATCGACGGTCACAACGTCACCGCTCTCGTCGACACTGGAGCCGACTATTCCGTCGTCAGTGGGCCATTCGCCGCCAAGCTGAAGAAAGTAAAGACCGCTTGGAGTGGACCCGAGATCCGGACAGCTGGCGGTCACCTGATAACGCCAATTGGAGTCTGTACAGCAAGAGTCACTATCAATAATCGGATTTACCCTGCGAGCTTTGTAATCCTGCAACAGTGCTCCAGGGATGTGATACTTGGGATGGACTTTCTCAGTCAACATGGCGCCGTGATCGACCTGAGGTCTGAATCAATAACCCTAACCTCAGAAAACGCACTGCCGCCCCACACGACGCCAGCGACCCATGCTTTAAATCTGATAGAAGAGCAGGTCACCGTTCCGCCTTTCTCCAGCGTCATCATTTCTGTCGGCACCGAAGAACCAGCAGACTTCGAAGGCGTCATCGAGGGTGATCAGCACCTGCTCCTGAACCGCCAGATTTGCGTCGCAAGAGGCATCGCCGAGTTGCGTGATGGCACAGCAAAGGTACTGCTGACAAACTTCAGCCACGAATATAGGCACCTTAACATTGGTACGACGGTCGCCTACATCGAGAAGTTCGTGGACGCCACCAATGCTTTCGCGCTATCCGATGCTACCGAACCTCCTTCGACGAATCGAGGTCCCGGAATAGATTTCGACGTCAACCCGAGTCTCCCGAAGCACAGGCAAGACCAGCTCAAAAGTCTGCTCTTGCAATTCAAGGACTGCTTCTCGTCGTCGTCAAGAATTCGACAGACCCCAATGGCGAAACACCGCATCATAACAGAGGAAAATACGAGACCACTCCGCCAGAGCCCGTACAGAGTTTCAACGCGAGAACGCGAGGCCGTAAAGCAACAAGTCGACGAAATGCTACGCGACGACATCATCCAGCCTTCCAAGAGTCCTTGGGCGTCACCCGTGGTGTTAGTGAAGAAGAAGGACGGATCCCTGCGTTTCTGCGTCGATTATCGCCGCCTGAATAAGATCACGAAAAAGGACGTGTATCCTCTCCCACGTATAGACGACGCCCTGGATCGACTCCACAACATGAAGTACTTTTCGTCCATGGACCTCAAGACCGGCTATTGGCAAATCGAGGTCGACGAGAGAGACCGAGAGAAGACTGCCTTTATCACACCAGACGGCCTCTTCGAGTTCAAGGTCATGCCCTTCGGTCTTTGCTCGGCGCCTGCGACGTTCCAACGTGTTATGGACACTGTACTGGCCGGCTTGAAGTGGCAGACCTGCCTTGTGTACTTAGACGACGTCGTTGTGTTTTCATCAAACTTCGACGAACATCTCCGGCGCCTTCAGGCTGTACTTCAAGCAATAAAGGGCTCC
>JALIZH010022038.1:0-54626 GCA_030522465.1 Rhipicephalus appendiculatus | reverse complement strand
GTATTTTGAACCACCCCACTGTGCAAACAATGGCGAAGTCCACATTAGCACTTGGGTCGCCTGTAGAATCCTTTGACAGACTGTGCAAATTCAAATGTGGATCTGCCAAGCTGGCGACCTTGAAATTCGGGAGGTTCGTAAAGCAATAACAAGTGGGGATGGTGCGAAAAAAAAAACTGCCCTACGGTTTTGTTTCTTGTTTCTTAAAGGGACACTAAAGCAAAACAATGAAGTGGTTTAGATTGACAAACTGCACTCTGAGAACTCTAATGCCATATGTTTCACTATCATAAGTTCATTATTAGCGGAGAAAATCAAGGTTGAAGTTTTATTTTTAAATTTGGCGCCTATATAAGCGCGCGTGACGTCAGAAATTCCAAATGTATTTTTCGTATTTTAGCGACATCGGCTCGATGAAATTTTCTGAAACTTCGTATGCTAGGTCTATGGCACCCACACATGACAATGCACCCATTTTTATCGATTAGAAGCTACGTAGGACTCAGTAGACGCCTTCAAAATATATGCCCTTTAGTGAGGGACACTAAAGGGCAAAACGATTTTTTCGCAGATTAGTTCACTGAAGGGCAAAACGATTTTTTCGCATATTAGTTAAGTACAATTTCACAATCCCGAAAACACCACTCTTACCGCGACACGTCACTTGGTAAGCGAGAAAACACGCGAAAAGAAAATGCGGGTGGAGACGCCCCCCTTGAGATTCCCGCACCAAACACTGTGACGTCATATATTTTGAAGGCGTCTACTGAGTCCTACGTCGCCTCTAATCGATAAAAATGAAGTGCATTGTCATCTGTGGGCGCCATAGACCTAGCATACGAAGTTTCAGAAAATTTCATCGAGCCAATCTCGCGAAAATACGAAACATACATTTGAAATTTCTGACGTCACGCGCGCAGATATCGGCGCCAAATTTAAAAATAAAACTTCAACCTTGATTTTCTCCGCCAATAATGAACTTATGATAGTGAAACACATGGCATTAGAGTTCTCAGAGTGCAGTTTGTCGTTGTTTCGTCATTGTTTCGCTTTAGTGTCCCTTTAAGTCTGCAGAAATGTCATACACTGCTCCGAATGATTGCCACTAATTTTTTTTCCCGTCAGCGATCATACTATATAATACTCACAATTATGCAGTGTATACATGGATTAGTAACTGAGGAACTAAATGTGCTGTGTCCCGTGACTAGTGCTAACAGCCCCTTTTAAATCTTACTACGCTTCTCCGTAGCGCACCGGTGTACTGCGGCGATGGTAGCTTAAACAGCTTCTGCACGGGATAGAACAAGGTCAAGGAATTTTGGAACCGCTACCCCCCTCCCCCTCTTTTTTTTCATGGTGCGGTTAGGCTTAGGGCACAACTTCGCGGTTCGCTTGCAAGGCGCGTTCGACCAGAGAAAGTAACAACGGCGCGCATCCGTTGGTCCGGCGACGGCACCGGATATCTATCGGCGGGACGATGCAACTTCAAGAGAGAAAAATATTTTATGTGTCGTTGCTATGGCAACCAACGTGGTCGGCGGCAACGCCGGCGTTCGCAGTATGCGAAGTTTGTTCGCCCGCGGAAAACACGGCATCTGTTTCCAGCTTTAGTTCCTAACATGCCATAGTCGCGTTTGCGACTAGAAAATTCATATTTCTGCACTAGAGACGTTCATACTATGGTATAGATTCACCATGGCGCCACAGATTGGTACCAGGTAGACGGCAATAGGAGTAATATATTTGTTTTGTGTTAAACTTGGCCCTCGTGACAGAAATCATATGGCTTTGAAGATGTGTGCACAAAAGATGAACAAGCACTGTTTGCCTCATGAAGCATTACTTCTCTTTGTGCATATCCGCAACAAAAGAATTTATGCCACATGTATCTGTGCGCAGGAATGAGGTGTCACCGAAGTACTATGAGTACTACAAATATAGGACAGAATGTTCACAGCCATATGTAACTTTCAATCAAAGCAACAACAAAAGCAAGGAGTGACTGCAAGCCCGCGTGGATCTCAATGAGAAAGAAAATGCTACAAGGGTCGATAGAATGTATAATTGTACTTCTTGTATTGCCTGAAAGCGCTGCAGCATTCTAAAAAAAGAGAGCACCGTGAGAGCACCACCTTACTTTCAATACATAAGACCGCTTCAAAAAGGTGCTGCAGGGAAGTTTCACATGTTGAAATGAGAACAGCATAAAAGAATGCAATATTGCACAAAACATCACAAGCCATGGTGTAATTGGCGTAGCTGGAAGGGGGATTTCGACTGCCCTCAAAATTTGGAAGCGCTGTATGTGTATATAAACACACACACATATAAATGCATGCACAAACACAAACATATGTAAAGTAAGCCTGGCTCACAACAACTAAAAAAAAATTCTGGCTATGCCCCTGCATGGTGGGTATGTGCCTGTCATTCTGTGCTACCTTCACTACGACCCTGTAGCAATAACACACAAATCTCTGCTGCACCAGGGCCTATTTCCCTGAATCAATGCTGGGATTGTGGGCAGTGCCATTACTAAACATGCACAAGAAAACTGGAATAATGCCTGTTACACATGAATATATGAACAACACAGCACTGTAACTGGTTTCTAGGCTTGATAAGTTCTGGCGCCTGAGATAGGTTGCTTTTATAGATTAAGCTTAACTTGGAAATCAAACGACGCACTTTAGTAGCTTTAGAACTTAATGCATTTGAAATCAGATGCTGACGTGTGGAAAATATGTTCTATGCACTCAAGGAGATTCTTACACTACATCAGCACTCCTATATGTTCCATTGCTCATGTGTAGCAGATGAAACTTACTGAACCTCGCCACATGTGAGCAGGCACACGTAAATTGCAAAAGCTTACTCTGTGGCAACAATAATTTCAAAATTGTTTACGACAGAGCCTTGGCCTACCTGCATTTGGTCATTACTCAGGTTAAGATCAGCATTGGCTGCATGCGGTCATCACCAGCTTCACCAGGACAGGAGCAGGCTGCAACAGTTTCTTTGTTAAAGTATTGCCAAAGATTCGATCTGGTTTGTAGCCAATAAAGTCTGCTGGGACAGGCTTTGAGAGAAAGTTGTGTAATAAGGCTGTTTTCAGTCAACTCAAAGCTTTGGCCAAGCAGGCGTCGTCTCACACAAAACTTACATGGAATATTAAATGGCTCAGAGAAATACAGGTATATTTTGAACTTGCTTGACCAAGGCGCTAACACATTATGCACCGATTAACTTATATGTTAGAAAATAACAGCAGGAAGATTAATCTATTTCACTAATAACACAAAACATCCCCATTAGCCGCATGCAATAGCGTGCCTTCGACAATTACCAACTAAGAAAATGTTAATAAATGTTATCTGTAATTTTTGAAGCCTCATGGTTCATGCGATTATTGCTCAATACACTTTCACATGGATTCTATGGATTGAATGTTCACAGCATGTAGATTGATGAAAATTGCCGAGTTTTTGCACAGTTTCTGTGGTCTACATGTCTGTTTACATCCAACAAGCTCAGCATGCCGTTGTTGCACTGTGCCATGTCAGTGGATTTACACGGCAAGTTGGTACATTAACATGTTCGGTTGAACGTGCCGCGCGGCACAGATGAGCAAACAAGAATTAGATGACACTCCATGCCTCGGCTGTGTCAAGCTGCACGTTGAACCAAACAAGCCATGGAGGTGCCATATTATCTACCTTAGATGCAGGGTGGCTTATTTCTGTCTTTAGCCACATACACAATGTGCAACCATATTTATAGCATACTTTATCCACGTCAAAACTAAAATTTATGGTTCCCTAATACAGCCTGAGTTCTAGTTAGTGGGCACGACAATAATGCTGCTTTATGATACTCCCCAGAGTCATGGAAAACTGCAGCCCACCTTTCGCACCACCTGTAGAGCACGAATAACCTATAAATGGTTTTGCATAAATGACTAGCATGTAAACACAGTGATGAGAACTTACTACGCTCTATTCAGCTGTGGAAGTTAGGAAACAAGTAATACCAATCCAAAAAAGGCAGAATTTGAGGGTAAGCTGGAAGCTTGAAGAGATGAAAAATTCGTGAACATGGGGTGCCAGAGGCACCCTGTGTTCACGATTTTTTCAATACCGATGTCGCACGTAACTTCAATGCCTGAACGTAAGTACAGTGCCAAATAAATTGAAAATTCAGCTGACAATAATATCTACGGTTTCACATCTTGAAACCACGCTATGATTATGCGAGACGCCGAGGCGGTGGGCTCCAGATATTTCGACCGTCTGGTGTTTTTCGCACTGACAATGCAGAGAACACGGACCTCAGGCATTTCGCCTCTATCGAAATGTGACCGCCGCAGCCGAGATCGAACCCGCAACCTTTAGGTGAGCAGCGGTGCACCATAACCACTGCTCCACCGCGGTGGACTGAAAATTCAGCTGAGAGTACGGCTGGTCAAATTAGTTCAACATGCATGAAGGATACAAAATGGGTCAAACCGACCGTACTAAATACAGTCTCATGCTGCAGCAATTGCATTTTAGCAAACCTACTACATTCGCTATAGCTGGAGAGACGATAAACAGTGTCCAAGAGTGCTATTCTAAACACTTTCGCGGGTCACGTTACTTAATGACGCACAAAATGCTCGCCTAAAGAATAATAACTGTCGAAGCGCTTTATTTCTCCCACTGTACCGATTCACGGTTCATAGAACAACACGGTGGCCTAATATTTTTTCCTTTAGAGCTCGTGCAAAATAAATGAATGTTGAACCTTCAGTTTCACTGTGTTACTCCAGGTAAGTTGAGAAGTGTAGATATAATAATAACTGTTTGGGTTTAAGATCCCAAAACCACGATATGATTACGTGGGACGCCGTCCTGGAGGACTTCGGAGATGTTGGAGATCTGGCGTTCTTTAATGTGCACTGACATCGCACAGTACACGGGCCTCTACCATTTCGCCTCCATCGAAATGCGACCACCGCGGCCGCGATTGAACCCGCGACCTTCGGGTCAGCAGCCGAGCACCGTACCCGCTACACTACCGCGGAGGACTTGACAAGTGTAAACATAAAACGCATGACAATGGTGTGCCTGACAAAAATGTTGCCTCCTTTCAGCTAATTTTAGCGTAAAGTGCGTGCGCGCAAGCGATAACTTTAAAAATTTACCGATTACGCTCTTGACAAACGTCGCGCGCGAGCACAATCCACACAACTACAACATAATGCAGTACCAACACGTTAAACGATTTACTTAGGCGATAACGCATACTGCAATAGGAACAACTCAACTTACGAAGCGCAACGATCAAAATCACTTACCTCTTGCAAGAAAGCACGCTAGCGGCGTTCGCTGCATGCTGACCGCCGGTGTTCAAGCGATGCGCCGAGCGAGGAATGGCCAAGCTACCCGCGTCCGGCAGTTCCCCGATATCGCTCCCGAAGAGCCCGCGCGTTAAGGCAATTTCCAGGGTCACAGAGCGCGTCATCGAGAAAGGATTGCGGCGCTGCTACTCACTGATGTGCGGTAACATTTGAAGGGGAAGCGGCACGTCCGTCGATGGCACTGAACAAAGGAGTCGCACATGTCGGAGTCGCAGGGCCAGCATATGACGACTATTTGCCGAGTACCGCGGATAATACTCAGTCTGACTCAGTGAAGAACTTGCACTTACGTCAGTAACCGCCACACACAACGCGATGCAACGCAGTAACAATCACCCGCACGAACAAACTCGACACCACGATTTACACAAGAACCGCAGGAGGCCGCCATGTCTGAGGAAAGAAGAAAAAAAAACAGTGACAGGCCGATCGGGGCGCCACCACCACCTCAGTTTCAGTTTCGGTATCGACTTATCAACTGAAAAATGCAGTATACGTTGCTAGAAATAGCTCAAACACGCGTGCTAACGCTGCGATAAGCAAATGCACTGTCTTATATATTTCTCTCATCTATCTGTCATTGAAATTTACCGCAAGTGATACAAATGCGGCGGCATTGTTTGTCAAGTTGTTCAGGTGAGGTTTGCCTGTGACCTTTAATATGATAATGCACATCATGCATTCACGAACGTTTTTCGCGCACTTGCATCCGCAGGTTAATGAATGTTTCTATTCAGCCTAAACTGTATCTTTTAATACAAAAGCGAGTCTGCTGTGAACCATGTGGTTTATTACTTCTCGCTTGGTTCAACTAGACGCGTTTTGCTCTATCGTGCGGCGTTGACATCGCATCCCCATCACGCGGATGCGCGATACAAAATCTAAATAACCGTGATTGCTTTTTCGCGCGTTGTATACGTCGTTCAAATGACACAAAAACCTTTTCATCTCGGTGTCACGTCTTACGCAGAGCAAATGCGCTATGTATATAATATACATGTATGTTTCTGCCGCTTCGTAATTCACAAAATCGCACCGTTCGTGCAACGTGCAGCAACTTAGTAAAAGTGTGTCCGCAGTAAATCATGGGTAAATATCATATGCCTGACGTATTGCATTGCGCCTTAGGCGCTCTCTCTGTTTCACCGGTTTCACCAATGCTGGCGCGCATCCGTCGCACGGCGTGCGCGACGCGCCCCTCTACATAATTCCCTTTACATAATTCTGGGTTCTCTGATGACGTTAGAGCCGTCGGAAATCCTAATATTGGAATACCAAAAATAACAGCACAATTATTGTGAACGCGTTGAGCGAAATTGTCGTTTTGTTTGGAACTGCTTGCTTAAATTTCGCAGTCGTCAGTCGGGGCTGCTAGTGCTATCCGGGAAGCTCGCGCCTGTATTCTCAAACGACCCGTTCCTTGCGCGCAAAAGCGGCCTTTCGTGAGGAGAATTTCAGGTAAAGTGAAATAAAAGGCACCTTTCAAAAATCCACTTGAGGACGTTATAAGGGCACTAAACGAAAGACACCCTTATGCGTATAAACATAGTATGAGTGACTGTTATGGGAGCGAAGGTATATGCTTGTTTTTATGCTTGAATTATCCATTCATGCGCGTATAAATCATATAACTCATTCCTACAACAAAATGTTAGAGCAACTGTGCATTTAGACTCCCAAAAAACAAGTAACATTAGTGTTAGACGGGTAAGTATGCGCGCTTGCGGCTTTTCTTGACTTAAATTTCTTTTTGGCTAAACACTACCCGTCACAATAACATGTTCGCTAAATTTCACGTCTTTGCATTTGTGTACGTTCAATGCACGTGGTTGTGCGGTACATTTGCATTTGTGAGTGAGATCTGAGTGAAAGTCGTTTTGTGCAGTTCCCGGGTTGAGCCCGGGGGTCGTGGCAGTTTCCCTCCATTCGGCTGGCGTCTTCAAGGGAAGGGGGATACCTCAAGACTGAATTCCAGTAATGTCCCCGGGCGGTGCGTTTTGTTGCCGTGTTGTGGCCGTTCCGTCGGCGTTAGAGAAATGGGCAGTCTGTGCGAACCGAAGTGAATGCTCGTGAACGATGTGTGTGCCTGTGTTGTGAATATTACCTCCTTCTCAATGTGTTCTAAATCAGTTTTATTCGAACAAATGGGTAAGGTTTTCTCCTTTCCGTACGTACGTGTTTGCTTCGGCCGGAGTTAGGAATTTTGCCGTTAGATTTACGCACCGAGGTCCACCTGCAGACTTGTTGGGATTATTTCAAAGAAACGAGAAGGTTTACCAAACGGAAGAAGTGTTGACAGCAGGTGAGCTTCGTTTTAGCATCTTGCTACTTTCGAAGCGTAGACAGCTGCAATTTGCCGATACTGAGGATCCTTTATGTTTGTTCAAATTGTGGCTCAATACTGCCAGCTTCATGGCCTTGCCATGCGTGATATGCGCCCTCGATGAAATACGACAAGTGTTATCGCTCACAGATTGCTTCGGAATTTATAATTATTATTATTATTCTTGCGGTGGATGTCGTGCTTTGTACGCAAATACGCACGTCGCCATGCAGGGTTGCGTAAGCCCATAGGTACCTCGAAAGCTACGTTATAGGGGCCCCCTTTTCTTAAATTTGTCTAATGGGAGCTGTGGCGGATTAATTCTTGAAACGCGGTAAGGAGCCGGACAGGTAATACAGGTGGGCTCGTGCGAGTACATCTTAACATCGCGCGAGTACATCGTGCTCGGCGGTGTACTCATGCGAGCGCACTGCCGAGCAACCAATACGTTTGCGTTTGATTGAGTTGCTTGTAACCGTCGCGTACAGCAATATGTGACAACGGACACCATACCTTTGCGCAATTACAATGAGTATGTAGGCAACGCAAAATGTCACTTTAGAAGTGTCGCACTTCTAAAATGTCGCTTGTATGCTTTATCCGATTAGTTCTAGGTCAGGTTTAGGTGAATTTTCGTGTGTAACACTTGCCTCTCCCGCTGGTTCAGAAGTGAACTTTCTCACTTCCATTTCCAATGCATGGAAATACCGGATAGATGCGCGTTGAACATTGATGCACAAAGTCCTAGAGCTCAAAGTTGTATCACGACAAATCGAAGATTTTCTCGAATGCGTACTTCGATGCATCATAAATACAAATGATCACCAAGCATTCATAGTCAGCAAGATACGTGCCAATCGCTCTTCATCATGTTTTATTATCACATCTATTGCACCAAGCATCCACCCAGCACGTACCCCAACATCCATCCACTGTTCTCACCGTGTCTCCCACCAAACAAGAAGTGTCCCTGCATCCACCCAGCACACCCACCGCATATCCCGGCACCCACCATCCGTGTGTATCCACTAGAGCTGTGCACGGGCCTAATTTTCAAGCCCGAGCCCGGCCCGGGCCCACTGACTGCGTCGAAGGCCCACCCGAGCCCGACCCTAAAGGGCTTCGAGCCCGTCCGGCCCGGCCCGACGTACAAAAACACAAACCCGGGCCCGGTCCGGCCCGACACTACGAAAGTTTGCTGCGGAGACAAGATATCACTTTTTGATCATGGGGCATTTTACTCAACATATAAAAGTTAAACACATGCAAACGACACATGTTAGTGTGTATACATATAGATTACAAGTTGTGTAAAAATAACAAGCTGTGTAGTGATTCGGACTTCAGGGAATTGCGGCGCTCCTGCATCCCATATCCCGTCGAACTGAAGTTCCGTTCGCTGCTCGCACTGGTAGCCGGAATCGCAAATATCTTTTTCGCAAGCATGGCAAGCTTGGAATAATTAGACTCCTTGTTCTTCCAGAAGTCTAGTATCTCTGATGCAGGACACGAGGATGATTGTATGGATGAATAATCACAAAGGTGATTTTGTGTGCTCATCGCTAAGTGCTAGAAAAGAATTCCGGCACAACGTCTATATTTTCGGTTTGATGCGGGCTTTAGACCTGGCCCGGCCCACCCAATGCCCGAGATGAGTAGCCCGAGCCCGGCCCGGGCCCGAGATGTGAAGACGTCGGCATACCCGAGCCCGGCCCGCGGGCCGGGCTCAGGCTTTCGGGCTACCCGGAGCCCGTGCACACCTCTAGTATCCACCACCCATCCATTATACCCACCGAGGGTCCACCAACCCACCTACTATCCCAGCATCCACCCGGCGTACCCACCAAGTGTCCCACGATGCCCACCATTATTCCCACCATGTACACCACATTTTCCATCATACCCACCAAAATTTCCCGCATTCCCAGCATAATTTTTTTGGTGGGCAATGCTGGGATTTTCAATAGGGTTACCACAGGCGAGGGGACGCGAGTGCACTTTTCGAAGGTTGCGAGTGCACTTTTTGAAGAAGAGAGCGACGAGGTCGTTACCACGGACGAGGGGACGCGGAGTGAACGAAACGCGGAGTGAACGGAGGAGAAAGGAAAGAACAAAAACGGCGGCAGCACTGTGCGGGTTCGCCAACTGAGGAAGGAAAGCGGTTGCCGAGGCGCTGGAGAAGCTTTTTCACCGGTGTCGGCGTCGCTCCGCTTGCTGGCCGTGCGCACTCTGCATGGCACGTGCGATCGCTTCCTCGTGTGCGCTTGCAGTTTGCTACTAGGAAAAGCGTCATCGTTACTGGACTTGCTACAGGTATCGCGTTTGCTACCTTGTCCGCAAATTTAAAAGCTTTACGGCTTTATGACGCGAGCTGCTGCCGTTGGTGCCAGTGCGGGGACTTGCAAAAAGCTTGGCGGGCTTTTGCCGCCATCAATCTCCTGGTCGTGAACCAAAACTTCGTATCCAGGTGCTGCTCTTAGGTCAGTGCTTGAGTGCAGTCATTTTGACGCTCGATCTTCATGTTGTCTTCGACAAACTTCCTGCGACAACATGCCTAACCGCAGGATAGGCCTAAGCAGCATTTATCGCTTTTCGTTAGCGGTTGCGGGTGATTAGAGTTGCCGTTTCTTACAGAATCAACGAAACTTTTTGCGGTGGCTCCACTTGATTGATATGGAATCAAACTGCAGTAAAGTATATTGGTGGGCGAGTTGGAACAGATTCATATTGAAAACTTTTCAGCGCGAACGGGACGGAGCACAAAGAAGAGGACACTACACTACAGCGATAGTGTTGTGCAGTGTCCTCTTCTTTGTGTTCCGTCCCGTTCGCGCTGAAAGGTTTTCGATATGGAATCATATCGTTAATGAAAACGAGGGCATGGACAACGGGTGCGCGCCCGTGAAATCGAACGATCGATATTGTACAGGGCGCGAAATTTCGGTCGTGATTCCACGTAGCTTCGGTGTAATGCGCATAATCAAGGTGGTCTGAAACATAGTTGGCGCATTTTCATGATGGCGCTTATTTCCCTGCACGTTCATTTCATTCGCTATGTGGGTCTTTTGGCGTTACTTTTTTAACATTCAGAAATTTGAATGGTTGTAAGCACCCCGCATTGCATGCCTCAGTTCTGCTATCTCATTACCGCTTGGAGTCATCTTTGAGCACTGCTACCTTTTTGTCTGACAAAATTACTATCGTTCCTGATCAAATCAGACTTGCTTGGTTCAATTGCATGCATTTGTTCAAAAAGCCTCCATGACGTGTTAGCAGCTTCGGTTAAGTTTGTTGTGCTTGTGCATGTGTGTCTGCATTTTCACCTTGGAACAGTTTGCATCACTGTCTTTGGAAGATAAAAGTCAGGCTGTGCAACGTAAATCACAGAGAACACTAATAAAGCAAAGAAGTGGAAATTTAAGGGCTCATTTTTTTCTTTGTTAGACACAACATTAACCCATTAAAGCCCACGGAAGAACTACTGGTCCGATTTTATTGATATTTTGCATAGTTAATTAACCGCACTAGACAACCCCACGTGCAAATTTTCATAGAGTTACGTGTATTTCTTCAGGAGTTATGATACTGTACTATAAAAAGTACGCTGGGCCTTCGAGATAGCAATCGGCAAGGTGACTTGATGCAAGAATGGCGAGTACGCTGGGCCCTTGCCAAACCAATAGCAAAGTTATCTTGGCCCATGCAACTTAGTCAAGGACTAGTGCTTCATGAAAAGCGTAACGTCACGCTTTTGGCGACAACATTTTGGTGCAGAATTCAATTGTTTTGCCAGCTTCTTGTGAAAATGTCCGTATGGATAGAGGGTAATAGCAAGTACAGTGGACGCTGGAGATCTTTGATACTTCTGTAGGGTACAACAAGGCGCAGTCAGTGTTTTGCTATTATGCGACTAAAGGACAATACTCAACGCGTAGAGGGTCTGCTAAAGCCTCCAGGGTGGCAGCAGACCCTTTATGCGTTGTCTGCGGCTATTTTCATCATCTGGGTAAATAGGGTCTGGTACCACTTTTTCTCAGGGATGAACATTTTCTAGTCATTCGCAGCTTGATCGCAGAGCTCAAACCCCCTCATGGCATTGTTACCGCGGATGAAGAAGCAGGACAGTGGCACTGCGTTTTTTTTTGTTTCAGTGAATATCCACCACGATAGCGAGCATAGTGACTCAACTGGGCAGTCTTTCGTCAGCATAGCAACTATGCTGTTGTCCTTGCCATTTTCGAAACAAAGCTGCTTTTCTGAGTCAAAACAGAAGTTATCTTACCCACGTTCCTTTCGTTCCATGTTTTTTTATCGTTAGCAGAGAGCATCCATTCGTACTGTCGTCATTCCCCTCCTCCTCCTAGGTTCCCATGTTAGGGTCAGAATCGACAATTAAAACATCAAGATGCTCTCGTATATTCACAGCGACATCTTTCGCAGCCTCATGAGTCTGAGGTAACCGAAAAAACGGCATTCATAACAAAAGAAAAAAAGCCTGTTCAATTTATGATGCAACGCACAACGAGAGTTACATGAATGCTCCCAGGAAGTCCCAGTGTACTAAATAAAGTACAGCAACATTTGATTACTCCTCACAGTAAAACAATGCACTCTATAGGCTTCTCGCGCTATGCAAACATTGAATTGCTCTTGCTGAAGCAGAAGTAGTCCGTTTTTTTTCAACATATAAAATATAAAACTTCAAATTAATTTATAAAAATAGTACTGACCACGCTCGTTTAAGAGGCTCTCATTTCCCTAAAGTTTGATGACTCATAAAACAGCTATCAGCAAACTAAAATGTCTTAGTAATAAAAAATAAATATACTTTGTTTAACATAATCTACCGAACCTCACTCACATCCTAACCATGTGTCCAGTCTCCCACTCCAGGTTTTTTAAAATAATAACATACCGCGTTACACGCTCTACCCGGCTAAAATTGTGCAAACGTAAAGCCTCATATTTGAAATTACTGCCAGTGGAATCTTCGAAACGTATGTATGTGAACCTACATCCCCATTACCTTGGATTTTCCCTTTTCGTGCTCATTATTGAAGTTATTCACTGTGCACAAGTCCCTATGCTTTCGTTACGCTGTCGTGTTGCAATGTCTGCCATGTTCCATCTGTACGCGCCTGTCCTCCTTTTCTTTGTCGCAACTTTTCTTTGGGTTGTTTCTTTCTTTCTGGCTTTTTCAACTATATTTTTTCACGGTACGTGTGCACTTGCTATAGGCCACCGTTGCTTTGACTTTCTTTGTTGATGGTTTTGTTTCGCTCCTTCTTTGTCCTTCTTTGTCTTACGTTGTGGCTTTTCCGGCGTAGCGTGGGCGGCGAATGGAAAGCAACTTGCCCGCCGCATTCCCGCATAACGACCTGGCGCTGAGCCGTGCCCCCGTAATTGTCAGGCAGAAATAGAGCATTTTTCTGATCTTTTTCGAACCAGTATACTCCATGTCAGAAGCTGGTTGCAGAAGGAGAAAGCTACGAGGTGCACGGCGGCGGCGCCAAATAGTGCGCTGAATGGACGTTATATCCCTTGGTCTAATGACTATGATAGGTGCTCATGTGCTCATTCCTGTGATTTGAAACACACTAGGGGGCTTTAAGGTTTTTGGCTTTAGCATTGGAATGTGTTTTTTGAACAGCGAAGCTGTTTAGCAATTCTTTCCTTGGGTGTATCAAACTAAGATCGAACACGAGGTTCAACTGAGATCGAACACCATTCCCGCTTCTGTTGAAATTAACTGTGGCCTTGGCATTTGAGCTAGAACAATGGTTTCTAAGTTAGTTTTGTGAAAAAAAGAATTAATTTGCCTGAAATAAATTTCTATGCATTTTGGCAGCGAAAAACGCTTTCCCGCCGATTTCACGATTTCTGAACTTTCAGCGCACGTAAGTAGAAACGGTGCACTTCTTATTATTAGTATTTATTCCACGCAAAAGAACAAGTGATATAGAATCTTATGAGTAAAATATTTTTCTTACTTGTGGAAAAACTTTACAAGAAAAAATTACAAACATGGCGACCCGCACGAAACACCTGCATTTCCGGAATTTATTGCTACAAACAACTTAAACTGAGAATAATTAAACTCGGTGTATATTAACTTCGATACTGCCACACCCAGAAAATACTTTCACTTTCTTTTGAATAACTTTCGCGGTTTTATCGGGCTTCGTTTTACTTCATAATTGTGATGAAACGTAAGGGCTTTACCAAAAACACAGAAGTTTTGAAAATATCTTTCTCAAAAAGGTCATTACTAATTTTATAAAATCCCTCTGATAGAAGTCAAGGACCTCACCTACCATTATTCGTAAAAAAAACTTCCCCATCTCGCGCTAAAGGAAACCATGTGTGGATGCGAAGCAGCGGGGAGATGGTTAGCTTGAGCGGGAGAAACATCACCGCTCTCGCTTCGCAGTATCGGCCCGGGCGCTGATCGGGGCGCTGCACAGGACAGAGAATGAGGCGCGCGCGCTCCGTCATTTTCATACAAGGGAACTACCATGGCGCCCCCCAGCGGAGTATGCAGCTGTCGCACCACCTGTCGTGCGCGCCGCTCTGTAGAGGATCCCTAGAGGAGAGAAAGGGGGGGGACCATAGGAGAAGGGAGAGAGGGGGGAGGGGACGCGCATGGGCTGTGGGGGGTGTTGGACGCGGGAGCCGCTCCGTAGAGTAGATTCTTAGTGTAGAGAAACGGGGTGAGCGTACGAGAGGAGAGGTGGGGGGGAGGGGACGCGCATGCGCTGCTGTGGTGTGCGACGCAGGAAGAAGGGACGGACAAAGTCCCCGCAAGCACGTGAAAGCAAGATCAAGGAATGGAGTCAACGGGATGCGGGCGCCGCTCTGTTGAGCAGAGGATCGCTAGAGGAGAGAAAGGGGGAAGCGTAGCAGAGGAGAGAGGGGGAGGGAACGCGCATGCGCTGTGCGGGTGTGAGACGCGGGCGCCGCTTCGTAGAGTAGAGGATTCCTAGAGGAGAGAAAAGGGGTAGCGTAGGAGAGGAGAGAGAGGGGGGTGGGGAACGGGGGGAAGGAGGGACAGACAAGGCCCCCGCAAGCACATGCTAACAAGATCAAGGAATGGAGTCAACGTGGGCGACAGACACCACCGGTAGTGCGTGTTATTTGTTTGCACCCGCCACCTGCCTAGCCATTGCTAAGAGGTCACTCTGTGCTCTCGGCCATGACTCTGCTGACTGTGGTGGTGGTTGACGGCATTATTGTACTACAGTGTTCTGGTTCACATAGTGGGTGCTTCCATACTTCACGAAAGTGACCGGACGCGGGACAGAGGACGCGGGACGCCGGACGCGGGAGGGAGGGACGGACACCGCCCCGAGCATAACATGCTTCGCATCTAAAAACGTTGCAATTATTTTGCTTGCAAACAAGTTGTAACGCATCACATATCACCAAGTCAGCCTTACGGCCGCGCCGTTCGTTATGGGCTGAAAATGGGATATAAGTTGTGCAAAATAAGTGTACGCAATATAATCGCAAAACAGCAACTCCACAAGAACAAATGTTGCCGCCAGCTGATTGCATGGCACAGGAAGCTTTGTCTTGCGTTGACCCTCTGGATGCCGCGGGCACTCTCAATACATGAGTGCCGCTACGACGGCGGACGAGCTCTACTTGCGCGTGAAAACTGCGATCAGAGGACGAATTAGATAAGGAATGCATCACTATGAAACCTAAAGGCTGTTAAATGTAAGGGCCATATTATACAATATATACTATGCCACGAATCTTGCAGTCAGCGCATTGCTCTCATGTGTTGCTTCCTCTCTTCTGACGGCCCAAAAACAATTAGGTTCACTCTATCGGTAACATATGATACAAAAACAAGCCCGTGACACCTAAAGAAAGCTTTCATTCGTGCTCACGATAATGGAACTCAAACTGGCGTTGCTCTCCTTTTCGTGCCAGAACACTGGTGCCAACCTGCCGTTAACACGAGTGTGTCCAAGTACTTTGCTTTAATGAAGACCGGGTTTACAATGCTGTATCCTTCTCTGTGCACAGATATAATGTGCGGACAGAGGAGAAAAAGTCACAGTTTCGCCACAAGGCGAAGCAATGAATGCGATAGCAACAAATTGGAATGTCAAACGACGAAAGGCAAGCAGGTCGAAACGTGCAGCGCGCTGCTCACGCACAGATGACGCACGAAAACAACACGCACAGGACGAGAGCGAACTAAAAACATTCACAGCTCGACACTTAACGCGCTGCTCAACCAAAAACGACGCACGAAACGTATTCACAGGTACAGACGAGCACGAACTAACAAGTGTCACAGTTGTTACTTCTCTGTGTTTGAAAAGAGTGCTCTTTTCGCAAACAGTGGGACTGCAGCGAGCGATGTGACCTTCGCGCGCCCGGTAACTACAACGCTATCGTTCCGCCGAAAGCCCCATTCTCCGCCACCGCGAGATAAGCGCGCGCGCCCACGCGCATCTACCCCCCCCCCCCCCCGCCACCTTCGGGCGCAGTGCGCGCCGGAGCTAGGAGCGCCTGAGAGCGCGCGTCGCGACGAACGCCGGGGCGCCCAGCTAAGCCCCGCCGAGTGCGGCCTTAGCCCAATCTCGCTGGTAATGCTGAAAACACGCTGAAAACTCGCTGTATATAAATAGCTCGCCGCTTAAACGTTGAAGGACGTTCGCCTTCGTGGCTGAGCGGTTAGCGCCGCGCGCTGCGGAGCGAGAGGTCCCTGGCGCGTCGGACACATTTTTATGAATTATTTTTCTTTGAGGTTTTTATAAATCTATAGATACATATACATATACGGGACATGACCGCGACGCCGACGGCGAAAACCAGCCGAGAGTATCCATATAATTGCTATCGCAATAATACAGCATAACGCACGAAGGGACGTGAAGTGCAACTCACTGCTCGCCAGTGAGCAGCTGATCGTACATCGTCGCTGTTACTCGCGGTGCTTTCACAGCCTCCTACGTCCAGTGAAATAAAATCGTCGTCATCGTTCTTTGGTAACTTGCCCCCCATAGAATCCTTATTCCTCGTCGCCAACATGGTTTCTTTCAACATCACTGCTGAAAGCAATACGAAGAATTTCCCCCGCCCAACGAACGACTTCGACCACTCCGCGTCACCACATTTCTTGGTGCGGGGAACATTTTGCTCTAAAACCGGTCAACAAGCAAGTCGCTTGCAGTGTGCTGCCCCTATGAACAAATGTACAAAAACAAGTGGCGCACCGCTGGCCAAATTCAGATTGCTCAGTTATAGAAGAGCGAAATCGCGAACCGAAATCTAATTCCAAGTAAAACGAAACTTAATTGCAGGTAGAACAACATGGGTTTCAACTGAAAAGGTCAGACGATAACATTTAAGTAACCTTCGTGGCTACAGAAAACCTCGCGAATGTGACATTTGTACGTTGTGTGCTATCGTTGAAAGCGCTAGTTGTCACGTATTTTCGCGAAAACTTCACGTCTCACAAGAACGAATCAGATTTATCGTGTCACGGAGGGCTCGGTTTATTCACTGATGCAGTAAGCATGCAAATTCGTAGTGTTCCTTCCTTGCTAACGCGTTAACACTGAGGTTAGCGCAGCCGAACAAATTGTCGCCTATCAACCCTCCTCGAGAGGACGCTCTTGAATTCTGCTTGGCGGCGTGACAGTCTATGAGCATTGCGAGTATGCATGTGCAGGCTACCGTGTAGATGGGCAGCGCACAGCTCGGCCTTTCATCAAATAACGCCGCTTTGAATGAGTATGAGTGCATATCGAGTGCCAGTGTTATGTGCTTAGGCAGCATAGCAATAAGGTTAGAAACGGCAGAGCAAGTGACCTCGCTCGTCTAGATTGCATTGGCACATTAGTTTCTGTGCCTGCTATGGGATCACCAAGTGTCATGGCAAGCTTGTTAGATTATTATCAGAAATTATCTTGGCATCTTCGTCCCTGAGCCTTTCAAGCGGTGTAAAGCTGAGTATGCTTCCCTGGCAAGATTATAAAAGCTACCGTTGTCAAACATGAAAATATTAGATGGGCACTATGGCAAAACAGTAAATGAGGTTAAACAAGGTAAATGAGGTTAAATAAAACGCGGCAGTTCCGCTATCACCTATGCATTTCCAACTTTACTGCTGAGCGCCAAAGGCGAGTTCTGCATGTTGGATGGTACCACCTCCGAAAAAAATTACGAATTTCTCGGAACAGACCAAAAAGTGTTCACAGTCTCCAACGCGAATGTATCAGTCAACAGGGCTTGTTGCTGAGCTAGTTGGTTCATTCTTCAGGAAAAAACATTCACGGATGGGGACGAAGTGAAGAAACGGACAGACATGGGCACTGATGTCTGTCCGTTTCTTCACTTCGTCCCCGTATTCTTAGCGCCGCGAATCTATCGACTATGAAATCTCCTCCACGTTTGCCTGAAGTTCTTCAGTACCTAATGATCGCCTTAACTCTTTTTCCGCTTAGTCCGCATTTTCTACGACACTTATGAAAATGCATTCCGCACCCAAACCAACTTGACGAGGACCACATTTTTCTTTGTTAATTACGAATTCGCGCAGCTCACAAATGTACAATTTAACGTATTGTTCCGGCTTAAAAATCACGCTGGAGCTCATTTTCATGTTCGTACCAATTTCAGAAGTACCGCGTGGAAATTATTTCCCTTTTTGTAAAGCCATAACATTTTAAAACCTTGCATAATTTACGCCTCGGCCTCTAAGCTCTCTTTTTACCAATAAGAGTCTGCTCTAAGAGGCCATTAGCGTAAGACACTTGGTATTAGCCACATGAATCCGTAGCTTAGTTTCTGATTTTCGGTGTTCCGAATTCCTAAAGGACTACATGCGTACGTGGTAACTTCACAAAACACTATGATATATTCGTAATAGTCATTGTGCATGGCTCCTACTATTCGCTATATTCAGGGCTCCGCGTTCTCGGATAAGTCCGAAAAAATCTGATAGACCGGTAAAATTCTTCACAATTCGGATTCGTCCGATAAAATCCGGTTTTAAAAGGGTATTTTCAACGTTCAAAGGGCATTTTCAAAACTGAGAATCATCAATCGAAAGGAGCGCAGCTCCATCAGCGGCAGAAACGTCGTATAATATGCTTAATTGCGTCTATTATAGCAAATTTTAAGGTTGTAGTACGAACAAACGTAGGCGTTTCGCATTCACGTATTTGTGGTTGCGTGCATATGTGTTTGTGCTTTCAAACAGATATGCACGCAAGTGTATTCGCGTTTATTGTGTTGAGTTATGATTTAATTTAACACTTCGGAGGATTGAGAATAATAATAAGAACAGGTCCTTTATTTTTCATCACGAAGTTCAGGGAGGCTGGGAGAAAAAAAATTACACCATCTCCCGCTAAAGAGGACCATGAGGCGATGCGAAGCGGGGTTTGCTTGCCGACGCTGCCGTTGCGTTTCGGCATGTTGAGTCCGCGTTTCATCCGTAGCAGTTTCCCGCCGACATTGCCGTTTGCGCTGGGCTTCCCTAGCCCGGAGCTCGGGGTCCGCTTTCCGACGTTTACGTTGCGCTTCGGCGCGTCGAGCCTTCCGCTGCTCCAACCGCTGCTCCGCGATCTCGGCAGGCGTTAAGGTATTACAGCAACTGGCGCCGACGTTGAAGTTGGAACTCATGACACCGGCGCAGCCGGCGCAGTGACTGAGCGTGTGTACGACCTAACGCGAGCCTTTTATCTAAACGAGGAGGGGGAATGTGGGGAGAGGGAGGTTGGCTACGGCTCAGCCACAGATGCTAGCTGGCGTTTGGAGAGGAGGTGTGTGGAGAGGGTTTGCGCATGCGCAGTAAGGGTGGTCATGCCGCACACCGGATTGAACTCCGCCATAAGCTGCTTCGCATCTAAAAGCTGAGAAGCAGCTTGCCTAGCTCTTGCCCCCCCAAAAGTACTCCACTTTGGCGAGTTTACAGCATTGCACATCGACAGTTATAATAGGGTAAGTAAACGCCAAGTGAAAAAAACGAAAGGATGGAGAAATCGAACCATCAGCAACAATGCAACAAATTTTCATTGGAAATGAAGTTAATAAGAACGCACTGCAACAACTTACAATGCAGAATTAAACACCGAATTTATCAGAAAATTAAAGATTTGAGAGAAATCCTCTCCGATAAACGCCGAAGTTCCTTCAGAAAAATAAATTCCTAAAACACGGAGCCCTAGCAATAGTTGATCCTTTATCCATCGCAGGCGTTCGAGATACTGTACAGTTTTACGGTCAAATATTTCACGTTACCTCCCGCTGTTGTAAAACTGTGTAAACTAAAAAGACTCACCGAGAGGAGCAGGAGTCGGCCGAGGTGGCGTCGCCATCAGAGTGAGCTCAGGCAGGTAGGACACTTTGGATCGCACAGCTATTCGGCTGGTGGAAGCCGGGTTGTATAGGTGTACTGGTGATGGAAACCGGGAGTAGTGGTCAAGTGAAGTCCGCGGGCTAAGCCTAGTGGTCTCTTTATACAAAGCAGACCCTCGTCACTGTTCAAAAACGCATCGGCGGGCGACGTTTTGCTTGCTTGATCCTCTGTTGTGGTTCTTACCCACTAAGGGGAATTGGCCAAGAAGCCGGCGGTTAATGTAAGTGAAAAATTAAGGGCTATGCAGAGGAAAAGAAAAAATGATTTTTTTAATATAATGTAGTAATTTATGATACAAAGAGAAATAAAAAAAAAACAAAAAAAAGAAATAAATTAATAGGACTTTCCGAATGACTTAAAATTATTTATATTACATGATTATTTAGTAAGTTAAATTAATGCTGCGTAATAATGAAATGCTCAATTTAAGCTTGGTTTGGGAAGAGAGCTGATCAGTTACTTAGCAAGGTAATCGCCCTGGGTCACCCAGGAATTCGCATAGGGCCCCGCAGTCGTTCCTGTCGCTAAATTCCTATGAAGCAGCCCCAAAGGACAGAATATTCGAAGTACTAAGTAGAATTCCTAATTTTTTGAATAAAATTTCAAAACACTTTTTCCTTCGATTTTTGAAACGGCGACATCTTAGAAGGAAATGGTCGATATTTTCGGGTTCGTTACAGCTAGACCACAAAGGGGATGGCACCAGACCAGACCTGTTTAGGTAGAAATTAGGCGTTGGTATACGGCGTCGTACCTTAGTTATGGAGACTTCCAATTTACACGTTGGACACAATTTATTTTTCCATGCGAAGTGCAAGTGCGAGAATAGACCTCTTACTGTTTGCAAACAGTGTGACGTCACTGCGAGCACCCCGCCCACAATCCCCTTCCTCGGAGCAGGTGCTGGTTGGCAAGAAAGTCCCGCCGGCTGGATCTTTCTGCATGGCAGCGCTGCGTGTGTCTGCATTCCTTCGACTGAAGTTTCTGCGAATTGCTATTTTCTAAAGTCGCAGCTTGTGGCGATTCGCTCGTCGTAGATGGCAGCCATAAAAAAATATTATCCTCTTCGAAAGGGAACGTCCTGCATGTTCACGGTGACTGGCGCTTTGTAAAATATTTGCATGACATGTATGTGAACGTACTCAATTATCGTCGCGACATGAGCACTGCAGTTTTAAACGAGGTGCAGCATTGACGGCAGCATGGTTTTGAGCTACTGTGCGCGAGGTCACGGATAAGATTCTCACCGCGCAAAATTCCGATCGGAGATGAATGGAAAAAAAAAACAGAGAAATAAAGAAGGAAACACTTTTTGTCGTGCGTTAGGCAGAGGTTAACAAATCCTCGCGAAAATTAAGCCAAGTTCTCCTCTACGCCTACGCCGTTCCTCATAACCCACTGAAACTTTATGCGATTTTAAACCTGATAAGTTAATTATATACATAATCTCTTGCCCAGTTACCTCGCTGCATCTGATGCCTACAACGTGTTTGCATGCTTACTTTGCTCCTTTAGACTCAATACACAAACTTGTAATGCACATTGTCACTTCATAAAGATCGAGCCGTAAAGGCACTAAGTATACGAGAAACAAGAATCTCCACTGTTCTCATTAAGACGTATGAGATATCCGATAATACCAGTTATACATTTACTGCGTTTGCGTATTCGCCATGGCGAAGCGTATATGCAGCTTCGGCAGTGCTAAAACATGCTAATAGCTCATGCGTAGTCCTACCTTTCAGTCCGGAGATCATGCACTATTTTTTTCTGCACGCAGCACAAACGCTGAGATGTACGCACTCGCAGATGATCGCGTGAAATGAATCGTGATGTTCCGTCGACAACTGGTTACTGCCACCGGCCCACAACGAGCGCCAATTTTTTCGCAAACAAAATGCATCGTCATTCACACACCACACACAATATTCTCAATTTCACCGTCCGTAAAGCTTAACCAATATTGTCGATGCCTTTCAACGCAGACTACACGCCACAATAAACGCTGCACATTTTCGAAGACGATGCCGCTGTTCCTCGCACAGGCCGCCATGTGTGTTCACTTCTCCAAGATAAACAGCCAGCCAGCGTGGCAACTTTTCCCTCATGCAGTTTACCACACATCTAGATATTCTCTGACACATACCACAGCTAATCTCGCCACATTAAGTTGAAGTTTAAGCTTAAAACAAAAAGGAAAGCGTGCCCCATGCACCGCGCGACTGTACCGCCCTGAGCCATCGGCGGGGGTGTTTTGCCAACCACCGCCTTGCACGTGCGCCGGTGACGTCACGGTGTGACGTACCCCGGTAGAGGTCTATTCTGGATTCGGTATAGTAATTGTCACGTGTAAATACCGCGAAAGCGTCGGCGCGGACCACCGAGCACGGACAGACGAGGGGAAGAAGAGCGCGGTGGCACGGTGGCACGAGGCGCGCTCGCAGTGTTCGGCCCATGTGCAGGGCAGTCCCGGGCTCCAGGACGAGCGAGACGTTCTGCCGGGTGGGACGCGTGCGAGCACGGAGGACCACGGAGCCGGGCGAGGTCCAGGGTGGCCGAGGTTCCGAGGATCCAGGTGCCAGGGTTCCAGGAACTGGCTGAATTCAAGGATCGCTGAGCGGTGCCGAGCCGTACCGGGCGACGCGTCAGGCTTGGACGTGGGCCGCTGGCCCATGAGCTTCTGCACCCGAGCTGTGCCTGGCGGTGCCCTGGCCGAGGCGAGGACCGCCGGTGGTTGAGCTGCCGCACCATAAGCTGTGTCGAGCAGCATTCCAGCACGGCGCACACGGTGCTGTGCTGGACAGAAACCACAAGTGCAACCGCCACGCCTGGGTGGAGATCGAGACATCCGAGGCCGCGCCGGTCCAGACATCTCCTAGACGCCGCTACCGCTGCTCTAAAGTCGTGAGCCCAGATCACGGGACTACCACCCGTTCTTCCTCCTCGCGTGCTGTGGTGGACGTTCCGACGACAACCACACCACCGAATTCTTTTCATTTTTTTTAGTTTGTATATAAATGTGTGAAAACGACTCCCTGTCTGTTTTCTGCGCCGCTGCACAACAGTAGAAGTGCCCGAACCGTCCCTAAACATCACAGTAATCTTTAATGAGTCCTCAAAAAGAGACAATTTCCTGAACCTCACCGCTGTCACATAAGCTGTAATAGGCATGACTGACAAAAGCGGACCATCAAGGGATGTTCGTGCGAGTGAGTCAGCCATCTCATTTATAAATATACCACGATGACCTGGCGCCCATATCAATCGCACTAGACGAATGTTTGCAGGGATTAATGAGTTAAATGTATCTAGTACAAATGATTCTGACGACGATGAGAGGGATGTACACACGGATAACGAATCAGTTACTATCACAGCTGTCGAATGAACTGGTGGGCTATAATAATGGCCGTTAATTCCGCTTCAAATATGGGTGTATAATCTGGGAGGCATAACGAATATGACCAGAATAACGGCTGAGAAAAAATACTCACACCGGCTTTCTCATCACTCATAGGCGCATCCATTGCAATTACAGCATTAATTACTAATTGAGACAGCTGCTCTTCTAATAAGCTAATCAAATATTTTGAGGGCAAATGTTTAGCATTCGTTGGAAAGATGTCATCGAGTTCTATTCGCACATTGCCGGTGGGTTTATGTCATGGAATGATCTCGAATATATTAACATTTAAAGCATCTAGTAGGGTTTCAACGAACAGCACTTGAAGTTTATATACACCGGACCAATGCTCATTGAAAAAAAAACACTGGATTCGGCAAAAAATAGCAACTGCTGCCGTCTTAAAGTGGATTCATAAAATTTTAAATAGGTTTTAACTGTTAGAATACGGAATCTGCAAGCGAGAGTGGGTATCCGAGCTTCTTGATACAAAACGTTGTTAGCTGTAAATTTTGGCACACCTAGACAACTGCGAAGAGCTTTCCGCTCTAAAAGAATCAAGGGGTTTATCTTGTATGCTGGTCCACCAGAGAATTGTACACAACCAAACTCAAGTATCGGGCGAACATACATGCGGTAAATCATGATCAGCGTATCTCTGCGTAGACCAGAACGGAGCCGGCCAAGTCTACTTATCATCCCAACAGCGCGTGCAGCCTTAATTTTGAGAAGCTCAATGTGATTACGCCAGCTCAGTTTTTCATCATATAGTGCACCCTAGATATTTAATACAGTCAACTTGGGGAATTTTTTTCGTTATGCTATTGAATAGAAATATTAGCTGGCACATCCTAAGGAGAAACTATTATCGAACTTTTAGTAACGTTTAATTTCATATGAATATCATGAAACCATGTTTTCAATGTTGCTAAATATGACTCTGAAGTTGAATGTAGTAAATGTATATCCCAGTCAGGCTCGAAAAACGCAATGTCGTCTGCATATACATATACTAGTACCTCATCGCCCAGTGGTATTGAACTTAACAAAATGTTAGATAAAACTGGCGAGAGAACAGAGCCCTGGGGAACACCTCTCGTTTGGCTATACTTAGAGGTAGAAACACCTCGTTGGGAGCAATAAATCTTTCTATCTTTTAAAAATTAATATATCCAATTTGTTATATACTGCGAAAATTTAAGTCTTTTAGGGCATTGATGAGAATAACATGTTCAACACTATCATATGCCTTGGCTAAATCAAGGGTTACTAAAGCCGCATATTGCCGTCTGCGCCGAGCCAGCTTAATACGAGCCTCTAAATCGACATGCGCACACCATATCGAGCAACCGGGTCTAAATCCAATCTGGCACGAGCTGAGTATTGCATTATCTGTTATAAACTTCATCATTCTTATGTATAGTATTCTTTCTATTAATTTAATTATATGTGAAGTTAAAGTGATCGGTCTAATGTTGTCCACCTGCATTCCTACTCCCTGTTTTAGATGTGAAGCATCTTATGGCGAAGCTTAATCCGGTGGTGGTGGTGGTGTGCCGCGTGACCACCCTTACTGCGCATGCGCAAACCCTTTAAAAAAATAAAAACCTCCTCTCCCCCTCTAGGCATCCCTCCCCGCGGCAACCACACCCTGACTGCGCATGCGCCTCCCCTCCTCGCTCCTCTCCTACGCTCCCCCCCCTCTCTCCTCTAGGCATCCCCGTCCGCGACGTCCACACTCCCACTGCGCATGCGCGTCTCCCCTCTCTCTTCTCTCCTACGCTCCCCCCTTCTCTCCTCTAAGCATCCCTGCCCGCGGCGTCCACACTCCCACTGCGCATACGCGTCCCCCCCTCTATCTCCTACGCTCCCGCCCTCTCTCGCCTCGCGACGCCGACGCAGGCAGCGTCTGCTAGCGACTTTCTTTGTTGAAAAAACCGACTGCTCGCGCTGCACAACTGTTCACTGGCCACCCCGTATATATGGCACTGGATCTTGACCTGCAAGGTGGTGCCGGTGGGAGATTTCTCCTGTGCGTTGTTGAATAATAAAAATTCGCAGCGTGCGCGTTAACTAAAAGCGGACTGCGGGTCTCTGTGTCCAGTCGGAGTCTTCTGTCTCTCATTTCCCGTTAGGAGCGATTGGCATGTTCCAGTAGAAAACACCGCTCCATCACTGCGTGCTTTGCGCCTCCCCAGTTTTCACTCCTGCGCAACGCTGCGATGAGCGCCAGCGTCAACGCCGCCGCCAGTGTAAGCCTTAGCGCCCGCTGCTTCGCATCTACACATGGTTCCCTTTAGGGGTAGATGGTGTAATTTTTTTTAAGAAGTGGAACAATTTTTACTAGTCTCCAGTCAGGAGGAATCCAACTATATCCAAGCGATTGGTTGACGACGTTGAGATCTTCTGGAGAGATGTCGAATAATATTTTTAACATTCCAGACGTCACGCCGTCTGGACCTGGAGCTGTGTTAGGGAGAAGACGAACGACGTGCGCAAGTTCTTCCATATTTACTTCAACAAAATTATTCCCGTATGAACGTTTTACCAACTTTATTTGTAGTTGGGATGTAAATCTCTTTTCCGTGCCTACTGCAATTTCAGCTAATATATCTTTCAATTCCTGTGGGAAAAGCATAACTGAATCAATGTTTACGGGCGCTGCAATAGCCTTACGATTACGGAGAAATCTAAATAGAGCTTTTTTATTACCACTTTTTGATAAAAAAATTATAACGTTTTTCTTCATAATCGTATTTTGCTAATGATACTGTTCTTTTAAACATAGCTTGAGCATACAAATAATTGCTCCAATTTGTAGGGCTTTGGTTTATAAGGAGTTTTTTCCATCCAGCTTTTCGGCGTCTATAATCTCTTGCACAATTCGAATTACCCCAGGAAGACATAGAATGTCCTTTTGTTGAAGATAGTCCGCCTCGGTGGAACAGTGGCTACGGTGCTCGGCTGCTGACCCGAAGGTCGCGGGTTCGATCCCGGCCGTGGCGGTCGCATTTCGATGCAGGCGAAATGGTAGAGGCCCGTGTACTGTGCGATGTCAGTGCACGTTAAAGAACACCAGATGGTCAAAATTTCCGGAGCCCTCCACTACGGCGTCTCTCATAATCATTCGTGGTTTTGGGACGTAAAACCCCAGATATTATTATTATTATTTTGTTGAAGATACAGTGAACTGTAACTTTTTTATTGTACGTTTGAAAACTGAGCAAATATTTATAGCTTTAATATTTCTTTCCATACTGGTCAAGGAAGACAAAGTTGACTGTAAATTCTTCTTAAATTTAGAGTAGTCTACAAAATTTTCCACCTGATGATCTAACGTGACTAATGGGATGTTAATTTCAAATACAATTGGACGGTGATCACTACTTGTAGCGGAGCGGTATCCAGAACAGTCCAAGACGAAATAGAAACGTTTGAGCTAGCAAATGCTAAATCTAAAACAGACCTCGAGTTGCACCGAACAAATGTGGCAACTTTGGAATTCAAACAAATAAACTTGTTCACGTTAGTCCAGTCCCATAACCATTTTCCCGATGAGTCTGTGCGGAAACCCCACGACACATGATGAGAATTAGTCTCCCGCAAATGAGACATTGTTTTTACAGAAGCTCAGAGTCACGTCGACATCACTTTCATCTTGTATACCAGCTGGAAAGTAGTTATTAAGTATTGTTAGTGGTGCGCAGCCAGGAAAGCTTATTTCCAATACCAAGACTTCGTAATCAGGCGATATCGCTTTGTAAGCTATTTTCGCTTTATGACAAAATTTTGATGAGATGAAAAAAATTTATCCTTCAACACGTGAGCTTCTGTCCAGTCGAAAACACTGATAGTTTTTTAAATAAAAGTTTTGATCAGCTAACAACCAAGTTTCTTGTAACAATAAAACGTCAGGAGATTGCTGAGAAATGAGGGTAGTAAATCTGTAGCTGCAGAGAGGATTGAACGGCAGTTCCACTGGAGAACTCTAAGGCACCCTGTGTTCATGATAGGCAAGCAGCGGAAACTGCTTGATCCAAAATACTCTCTTTCAGTAGGTCAGGCCTAGCAAGATTCCTTAACACTCTTTTTTTGTTTTTGGATTAGAAGAATTGTAAAATTTGCTACTGGGTGATCTGGTGCGTTTGAGAATGCGAGCATCCATATCAACGTCCCGATTGCCCATTAAGTCTGAATCAGATATATATTCTTGCTCAGTCGTTTCAGAATGCGAAGGCCCTGCTCGATTATCAGTGAAGGCATCTGTGTGAGGTTTAGCAGGCTTATTGATTGAAGCGCTAGGAGTTTGGAAACACTTTGTTACTCTCTCAGATACACCAGACAACTGTGAAGCCATAAATTGATTAAGTGAATCGGACAGATTTAGTAGAAATATTTCTAGTACTTTTTCTACTGCCTTGTCTACCATAGCTGTAATGGACTGCTTTGAACTTCTGCCAGAGCTTCTCTACGAGAGCATCGTCTCCTTTCAATGATTTCGATCACCTGAAGTTCTTTTGTTCTCGCGGGGCAGTTAGGATCGTCAGCAGAGTGATTTGCTTTACATAAACATAACTTATTGTCTGACTGGCACTCCGCAGTACTGTGGTCGGCCCCGCATATGCAACATGGAGTGTCCGAACGACAACCATTGGCACTGTGTCCGTAACGCCAGCATTTAGCGCATTGTAACGGACGAGGAGCGAGAGCTTCGACCCTATAGATAAGCGGCCATGCCTTGATCTCCGAAAGGCGACTAGTCCCAGCAAATGTTGCAATCACAGTTTCATTAGGGACTTTCAGATTATTTACTTATGTACAGTGGTACACAGAAATTACTCCTGCAGGAGAAAAAATGTCCAAGACTTCTGCTGGACTTAGACTTACGTCTACTCAGCGAACTAAACCTTTGCAGCAAGCTAAATGAGGTGGAATAAAACAGCTCACCGGATGTGAGGCAAAAGTAGTACACTCCTGTAGATCTTGGATAGAAGCCTGGTCTTTTGAGCAGCAGAGGATCCCCCCGCGTCCAAACTGACGAACCTCGGTTATCAGTAGGGAATGGGGAGTGATCGCACGAAGTTCTGTTTGAATTGCCTTGGGGTTCTTCATACGGGTGAACCCACCATTGGTCGGCACCAAAGCGACAGGGACGCTACGGTTTCCATCGCGGAGAAACAATTCCAAGGGTAGATCCTGAGGGGAAATAGAGGCCGACCAGAGGAAAGCCCTCTGGCACAGAGAAGAGACAGACATGAAAGAAAGTGAAGTTACACTTAACAATGCACTCAAATCAGTTACAAAACGAGAGATAAATCCAATAAAAGTAACCGCCCGCTACTTGACCGCAACCCTGAAGAACGTCGCCACCAGGACCGGCACGACACGACCGAGCTGCTTCCGAACACACAGCTGCAGCACGCATCCGTGCGACGTTGTCGCTGACCTTGTCATTGTTCACCTTGTCATTAACTGAGGCATACACCCACTGAGGGTTGGTTGGATTGTTCTTCATGCTTGTTTGCTTGCTTGCTCATTATTTCTGGCACCTGCCTGCTACGGGGCATTGGTTAAGGAGTCGGCGGTTAAGGTAAAATGTTGAGGTACAAAAATTAAGACAGGGTAAGTGGAATATTTAACATTTTAGAAATTTAAGATCTATTTTGTTACACGGTAAAAATTAAGTAATAATAAAACAAATGCCTGTAAAATAAGTGAAGTGATATTTATTTATTTATTTATTTATTTATTTATTTATTTATTTATTTATTTGTTTATTGATGCCATACTAACAGCGCCTCATGGCATTGCAGTTGAGGGGAGAATAAGCAAAGAAAAATTCAAAGCAGTAACACGAGTGTACAGTAACTCTAATACAGGAAGAATTATTTTACCAATGCCAAGAATATGTCATTAGACAATATAATTGTGACAGACTGGTCTAATCGATTCCAGTCACCTCCTCCGCTAACTTATAGCTAATTAATTAAGAAGATGATTTAAATATTGATGGCTTTTATAATGTCCTGAAGAAATGAATCTTATTAATTCACTGACAAGGCATCGTCCTTGTCTAAACCAAGGATCCACAGAGCGCCCCGCAGAAGTTGTCGTTGGTGCAGTTAAACGAACACCAGCTGTAAGAATGTTTTCAGCATTTATTAAAATCCCCAATTTTTTAATAAACTTTCGAAATACTCCTTCTTTGATTTGTGAATTGATGGTAGTATGATACGGAAAAATAGTGCGTGATTTCAGGTTCCCAAGGACACAAAGCGGATGGCAACAGACCAGGCCTGTTTAAATAAAATTTGACTGAGGACTATGGCATAGTAATTTTATTGTGAATGCTTCCAATTCACGTGTTGAACTCCATTTGTTAAACAGCGCAAAGTTCAAGTGCGAAAATTCTGGATATGTTATGTTCACTTTGGTGATTCTTCAAGTAGAGGACATTGTCTGAACCTAGCCACAGTGACGAATGCTGTAATTTGCGTAATGAATATAACTGCACTATTAAGGAATATAAGCAGTCTCCTTTACGAATAATCCACGTTAACAAAGCACCAGTTGCTAGCGCACTAGACGTATGTTTGCAGGAATTGGTGATTTAAATGTATTCAGTATAGCTGAGCCTGAAAATAAAATGAGAGATTAACATACGGATATCAAGTCCGTCATTATAACAACTGTCGGATGGTTTATTTAAGACCATCGAAGAGCTAGAATAATTGCCGTGAATTCCGCTTGAAATACGGGTGAATAACCTGGAAGGCGTAGTTAATATGGCCAGGATGATGGCTGAAAAAAAAACAACTCACACCTGCTGTCTCATCACTCATTGATGCACCAGTGGCGATAAAATTATTGATTCCCAGTTGAAAGAGGTGATCTTCTAACAAAGAGTTGGGCATTTACTGGAAATATATCGTCAAATTCAGTTTGTACATTAGACAGGGGAGATTATCGTATGGGATTAGCTCGTGAATATGAAAACTTTAATATTCTAATAGACTCGGGCAACAAAAACCTGTTTATGGCTCATTGGAAAAAGCTCTCGATTCGGTGAAAAATACTGTGACCGTCTCAGTGATGGTCTCTAAATTTTTACTATATCTTTTAACTGTTATGATGTGGAATCTTTTCTTCAGTCGCCTGGCACGAACCACCGCAAAGGATTGGCCTTGAAATTGAGGGAGCCTCGCGTTAGAGATTAAAAATCCGTATATTCTAAACTGATTTCAAAAGAAGTAGTTTACAAAACAGCGCATTAATGATATAATCAAGGAAACGTGGAAAGATTTTAATAACAAGCCTATATGGTCGAAAAAGAAACTGAAATTTGAGTACCTAAACGTTCAATTCGTATTCTCTCGTGCAGGAAATCACGTAAGACATCACAAACGGTCCTTTGCCTAAAACACAGTACGATAGAGCGAAAGGAAACAACCAGTGTAAGCGATAAATTTAAGCCCATCTTTCAGAGCGTCCTTTGAGTAGTTTTTTCCTCTAACTTGAGAACCTTCGGCATGTTAAAAAAAATAATGCAGATATTTGCTTCCATTGCAATTGAGGCAGAAAGTGATAGTGTTTGACCATTCTTAGACGGTGTAAAATTTCCATGGGGTGACTTGGCATCGAAGTCTGGTAACCGATATTTCAGCTGTTCTAGTGAAGCGATTTTTCCTAGGATAATTAAGCTGACGGAAACTCAGATGCCTACAAACGAGACTAAGTTACCAGATATTGAAACGTTTCGACTTGCGCCGCAGACACAGACGCCAATGTCGGCAATCAATACAGGACGTAAGGGACCGTCGTGGGATATGGCGAGTGCATGCGCATATTCACTGAGGTTTACGCCTTCCTCAATTCGTACTCACAAGCAAATAAGACGCAAATGTCTTGGGATGAGGCAACAAAACACCTACAAGGCATTCGACAAACTAGGAGCAGTTTGAACAGACAGTCAGCCGGAATGCCCGCTGGTGATATCTATAAGCGTTTTGGCTTAAAGGTATGACAATTGCAAGTGATTCTGCCTCAAGAATAGGCGAATAGGCCTAAAGTCAGGTAACGGAATTGAAAAATCCCAATCGAGAGATAACGGTCGAATTCCCACTCGCCATTTTTCCTTCACAAACTGAAGCATCAGTACCTATGTCGGTGTTTCAAAATTTAACAAGTGGTCTTCGAAAATGCCATCTTTGTTTGAGAAATGTTTGGCATCCTTGGAAAATAGCTATTGAAACATAGTGCAATATTGGCAGCGCAAACTATTGGGACAGGACATAGAAAGAGGACACAAACAAGCGCTTGTTTCTGTCCTCTTTCTATGTCCCGTTTGTTTGCCCTGCCAATATTTCACCATGAATCTATACCAACTGGCCCGCCTTTCACCCCTTCTGTAATTTAGCTATTGAAATTTTATACATCATTGTTCAGATTCATTTTGTACAAGCACTTCACAAAGGTTCACTTGTATTGCGTGCAAGAGTTTCTGCGCAAAAATACTTTCGCCGAACTTATTCTAGACATTCTGAACGACAGGGCTTCCAAACACGGACACAAGAAAGACGTCAAGGCACCACAGACCACAGCGCATGTGGTGTCCTGACTTCTTTCTTGTGTTCGTGTCTGCTCGCCCTGTCTTTTAGAATGAATACTTAACTAGCTCGCTCAGCTTTCTGGTATACCAATCTTAATCAAGATCTGTGGTCGATAAAAAGTGATGTCGGCTAATTGACAAAAAACATGGCTGATCCCTCTGTCATAGGAATCGGTATAACACGAAAGTAGAGCGTGTCTTCACAGATGTAGTTGAGTGTTTATTCTGCATTGTTTCGCCACAAGGCCAAATGAATGAATACTAGAGCAACAAATTGTTTTGCTTCAAGGCCGAAGGAATGAAGGCTACATCAAATTGTAATGTCACGCGAAGAACGGCAAGCAGCTCGAAACTTCCTGCGCGCACCTTAAGCACAAAGACGGAATAAATGAGCACACACAGGACGAGCGTGGACTGTCACAGCTCGACACCTAAAGCGCGTTGCTCGAACACAAAGAAAGACGCACAAAACGATCGCACAAGTATACACAGCACAAGCGCGAACAGCTGCCACAACTGTTACTTCGTGTGTGAGCAGCGCGCTCCTTTCGTAAACGCGGCCGCTGCGGCGAGCGAAGTGACCTTCGTACACTCTTTAACACTGTAACTTCATAGTGTCACGCACGTTTCTTATTTCACTTTTATTGTATTCGGTTTACGCCCACAAAGACTGTGAACAAACCGCGCCTGCAGTGTTCGAAAGGTTCACGATTGTAGTGGATCATTTTGTTAAGATTGCGCGCAAGACGCGAACACCCAAAATTATTCGAGAGCTTGCGCAACGACCAGAGATAAGGCTAGAATGTTCGGCGCGTGATCTATAAAAGCCGTCGCGTTCCAACGATGATCAGTTGATCGACGGCCGACGCTCCGTTCACCGCTATCTTGCCAGTGTGTATTGTAATCTGACTTCACGTTTCACGGCCACAAGTTCGGCCAAATAAACAGTTTCTTCTTTGACACGCCGACTGTTGCCTTCGTCGACGTCACGACCACGTGACATCTGGTGGAGGTGCTGCTTCTTCCATGCTCCGGACCCTCCCGCGAAGCGCTGACCCAAGCTCAAGCTGCGGAGAAGCTGACGCTAAGGAGAACCCGGAATCTCGAGCTAGCCGCAGGCGAAAAGGGACTTCAGCCAGAGTATGGGCTACTTCCCGAGACAACCAGGCATCCCAAAACCACGACAACGACCGCAGATACGATGTCAGCCCATGTACCACCCACAACGGTCGTCATGCACCAACCCCGAGAGCCGCCGACTTTCCGCGGTTCAGCATGCGAGGATCCAGAAAGCTGGCTGGAGGAATACGAGCGGGTCGCCACGTTCAAGCACTGGGACTCTCACGAGAAGCTGCGCCGGGCCTACTTTTACCTAGAAGACTCAGCAAGCACCTGGTTCGAGAACCGGGAGTCTGCCCTTCAAACCTGGGACCTCTTCCGCGGCACATTCCTGGACACAATCAGAAGCATCGCCTGCAAGGAAAGAGCCGCAACATTCCTGGAGACGCGGGTGCAACTCCCCGAACGAAAATGTCACCATCTTCGTGGAAGAAATGAAGCGGCTGTTCCGGCACGCTGACCCCGACATGCCAGAGGAGAAGAACGTTCGTTTGCTCATGCGTGGGGTCAAGCAAGAACTATTCGCTGGATTGATGAGAAACCTACCGAAGACCGTTCAGGAATTCCTCTCGGAAGCGACTACGATCGAAAAGACGCTAGAAATGCGCACACGGCAATTCGATGGCCGGTCGACGCCAGGCTACGGAGACATTCAATCGCTATGCGCAGACGACCTGCGCGAGACCATAAGAGCTGTGGTGTAAGAAGAACTTCGCCGAATGATGCCGTCGTGCCAGCCACAAGTTTCCTCCGTCGCAGACATCGTCACTGAGGAAATCCAACAATCGCTCGGCATCCCTGAGGCAACGCAGCCGCAACCCCAAGCCATGAGCTACGCTGCTGCTGTCCGCCGTCCCGTTCCCCCCTCCTCGCCCCCCGTCATGAAGCCACTCCGCCGCAGTTCCGCCGCCAGACACCACCACCGCCACCACCGACGTTATACCACCGACCAGCCGGCCAGCGATACACGCCGAGGAAGACCGACGTTTGGCGTGCACCCGACCACCGCCGACTAAGTTATCACTGCGGAGAAGCCGGCCACACGTATCGCCGCTGCCAATACAGTGAGATGGGACTGCGTGGCTTCGCCGTGTACGCACCGCGTCCGCAGCGAGGTGAACGACCACGGGACATCGCCGACTACCTGACAGGAGCGAAATGGACGCCGCGGAGGTCCTTCTCGATCGTCGTCTCCAGGCCGCTACACCTCACCGCACCGCCGGCAGTAAACCGGCCCACACCGGGGCCGGTCGCCTAGCCCGTATCCGGGAAACTAAGGGCAGCAACCGATGGAGGTGTGGTTGCTGTACGACGAAATGCCAAAGATCCTCCGCGGCCGCCGACGACGAGAACGCGTCGAAACCTGCAGAACACCATGCGAAGCAGACGAAACCCTGCTGACGAAACGTCGTGGGCCAACGAAGACGTGACGACGCAACAGGCAACCAGAGCAACATTTCGACGCAGACGTGATGCGACGCCGCGACCCAACCGCAACGCACGACGACGAACCAGCGACCTTGACTTAATATTCGACGGCCACAACGTCACCGCTCTCGTCGACTTTGGAGCCGACTATTCCGTCGTCAGTGGGCCTTTCGCGACGAAGTTGAAGAAAGTGAAAACTCCTTGGCAAGGCCCTGAAATCCGGACCGCGGGGGTCATCTTATAACGCCGGCCGGTGTTTGCACAGCAAGGGTGACCATAAATAACCGGACTTATCCCGGCAGCTTTCTAATTCGGTAGCACTGCTCCAGGGTTGTGATACTGGGGATGGACTTCCTAAGTCAACACAGCGCCGTCATCGACCTGAGGTCTGGGACGATAACAATGACTTCAGAAAAAGCGTTGCCGCCCCACACGACGCCGGAGAATCATGTCTTAAATGTAATAGAAGAGTAGGCCACCGTTCCGCCTCTCTCCAGCGTCGTCATTTCCGTCGGCACCGAAATACCCGTTAACCTTGATAGCGTGGTCGAGCGCGATCAGCACCTGCTTGTGAACCGTCAGATTTGCGTCGCAAGAGGCATCGCCGAGTTGCGCGACGGCAAAGTAAAGGTGCTGCTGACAAACTTCAGCCACGAATATAGGCACCTCAACATTGGTACGACGGTCGCCTACATCGAGAAATTCGTCGACACCAGCAACGCTTTCGCCCTATCCGATATGCCGAACATTCTTCGACGAATCGAGATCCCGAAACAGATTTCGACCGGAACCTCAGCCTCCCAAAGCAGAAGCAAGACCAGCTCAAAAATCTGCTCCTGCAATTCAAGGACTGCTTCTCGTCGTCGTCAAGAATTCGACAGACCCCAGTCGCCAAACATCGTATCATAACCGAACAAAGTGCCCGACCAGTCCGTCAGAGCCCGTATCGAATTTCGACGCGAGAACGCGAAGCCGTAAAGAAGCAAGTCGACGAAATGCTACGTGACGACATAACCAAGCCCTCCAAGAGTCCCTGGGCGTCTCCCGTGGTGTTGGTGAAGAAGGACGGGACGCTACGTTTCTGTCTCGACTATCGTCGCCTCAACAAGATCACGAAGAAGGACGTGTACCCCCCTCCCACGGATAGACGACGCCCTGGATCGACTCCACAACGCGAAGTACTTTTCGCCGATGGACCTCAAGACAGGCTACTGGCAAATCGAAGTCGACGAGAGAGACCGAGAAAAAACTGCTTTCATAACTCCAGACGGCCTGTTCGAGTTCAAGGTAATGCCTTTTGGTCTTTGCTCGGCCCCCGCGACCTTCCAACGCGTTATGGATACCGTACTGGCCGGTTTGAAGTGGCAGACATGCCTTGTGTACTTGGACGACGTGGTTGTGTTGTCCTCGAACTTCGAGGAACACCTGCGGAGCCTTGAAGCTGTACTTCAAGCAATCAAGACCTCCGGACTTACCATGAAGCCTCAAAAGTGCCGCTTCGCCTGCGAGGAACTCTTGTTCTTGGGCCACCTGATAAGCAAGTCCGAAGTGCCCCCCCCCCCCCCCCCCGACCCTCAGAAGACAGCCGCCATCGCTACGTTCCCGCCACCTGCCGACAAGTAGGCCGTGCGTCGATTTATCGGCCTGTCTTCTGAGGGTCGGGGGGTACTCCGGAAGTGCACACCGACGCAAGCATCGTGGGACTCGGCGCCGTCCATTGTGCAGAGGACGGACGGACTGAAAAGGGTCAACATTTGTGCTAGCCGGTCGCTATCCAAGGCAGAAGCCAACTATTCCACAACAGAAAAGGAGTGCCTCGCCATCATCCGGGCTACGTCAAAGTTTCGCCGCTACCTCTATGGCAGGCCCTCCAAAGTTGTGAGCGACCACCACGCCTTGTGGTAGCTAGCTAACTTGAAGGACCCTTCAGGTCGTCTCGCAAGATGGAGTCTAAGGCTGCAAGAATACGAAATCACCGTCGTTTACAAGTTCGGCCGAAAACATTCTGACGCCGACTGCTTGTCTCGCGCCCCCCATCGACCCGCCGCCGCAGGACGACCATGAGGATGACTTCTTGGGAACCATAAGTACCGACGACTTCGCCGAACGACAGCGAGCCGACGCGGAACTCAGGGGCCTAATGAAGTACCTCGAAGGCAAGACATCCGTTGTTCCGAAGGCATTCAAGCGAGGACTCGCATCGTGCCTCCCCACCCCCGCAGCGGCGTCTGCGCAAGCAGGCGTTTGGTGTGTAGCGACACCACGGACCCGAGCTAACGGGGGGGGGTTTCTACCTCCTCCCACGCGTCGCCGTGCGTGGCTTAGCCGTGTCCGGGGAAAAGGGGATCCTGGGGGGTTGAGCCGACGCCCGGTGATTGGACCTTTAAGGCCCCCCCCGGTGGAGGCAACACACCCCTTTGGCCCCGGCTTCATGTAGACGGCACCCCTGGGCTGACCCACCCAGGGGAAATTGGCAGTCGCCTTTTCCTGTCTCTCTCTCTCCCCTCATCTTCGACTTTCTCTTATCTTTTTTATCTTTCCTGTCGCCTTCTCACTTCCATTTACTTCCCTGTTTCCTGGCGGCAAGGGTTAACCTTGAGTGGTTATCCTACCTCGGGTAAACCATGTATGGTTATAGTAGCGGCGTACTGCTGGCGTTGCGCAGACTTGTTCACATGTTCTGCCACGTCCCCTTGTTGGGCTCCGTGGTGGGTGGTAGGCGCCGTTGCCGAACAAGCCACTTTTTTTCATGGGACCTTTGAACCCCCCCTCTGACCAATCGTGCCCCGAAAAGGGTACGCACCGATCTAACTTCACTCTTTTGCCCCAAAAACAAAGAAACATTCCCCAAATACCATGTCCTGCACTGCGAACAGTCGTCTACGAAAGCCAGAGCAATCGCACCTTTCCTTGTGGCCAAGTGCCTGAAAGAAACCATCCGAACTGGTTATAAAGCCGCAAAGATGGCAAGCGGAGATTTACTCCTGGAACTTAAGGACAAGGAACAGTACAGCAAACTCTCACATCTTGTGGCGTTTGGTGACATCCCGGTTTCCGTGAGCGCACATCGTACGATGAAAACAGTAAAGGGAGTGGTTTCAGACGAAGATTTGATGACGTTGAATGAAGACGAACTCCTTGAGGGATGGAAGGACGAGGGCGTAACAGATGTCCACCGCATCACAATCAGACGCAACAACACCGAAATCGCAACAAAGCACTTAATACTCACATTCAGTTCAACAACATTACCTGAGACTCTTGAAACTGGTTACGTAAAACTTCATGTGCGACCGTACTTCCCAAACCCGAGACGTTGTTTCAAATGCCAACGATTTGGACATGGATCCCAGAGCTGTCGAGGGCAGCTCACTTGCGCTAAATGCGGCACAACCGGTCACGGTGCTGACGACTGCAGATATGATGAGGTTCTCTGTGCTAACTGCGATGGTAGTCACCCCGCATACTCCAGAGCTTGCCCAACCTGGAAGAGAGAAAAGGAAATCCTCACTATAAAAGTTAAGGAAAATATCACCTTCCGTGAAGTAAGACAACGGGTCTCATCGTCATTCACACTAAAAACACCTTTCGCCGAAGTGGTGCAACGCGGGGCGGCAGAACAAAGGCCGCTGGCATTCGCCTGGACCACGCTCAGCGTGCCGTGGCTAACGCCACTCGCCCCCCGGTAGGAGCAGCTAACGCTGCCCTGCCCACATTCAACCAGCCCACACCAGTGGCCTCCACAATCTCTGGCAGCAGCCAGGGCAATGAAGAGGCCAAGGGGGGTCCCATCAACCTCCTGCTCGGTGGGGGCAAACACTTCGTCGTCCGAGGCGAAGTCAAAGCGACGCACAGATCGCTCTGCGGAGCGCGTGTCCAGTGCCTCGCAGGAGGCTATGGACTCCAGTTCTAGTCAAACGGTGCAGGTTGCACCGAAGGAGCGGCGAGCCTCCCTCGACCGTTCTAAAAAGGATAAAACACCAATTACAGGGCCTGACAAAGGCCCTGTAAAATGAGCTAATCGCCATCCTTGTTACACACAGCACTTGTTTTTCTTCCATCATGGTTAAAATTATTAAATGGAACATAAGAGGACTACTTAGAAACCTAGATGACGTCCAGGAACTCTTAAATAAGTACAGTCCGAAAGTGCTGTGTGTGCAAGAAACACACCTAAACCCCAAACAAACCAACTTTCTCCGGCAATACATTACGTTCCGAAAAGACCGCGAGGATGATGTCGTGTCTTCGGGCGGAGTGGCCATTATAGCTCATATAAGTGTAGCATGTCAGCATCTAAAGCTCCAGACAGCCCTTGAGGCAGTGGCTGTTCGAACAGTATTTTTCGATAAACTCATTACCATTTGTTCATTGTACATACCACCACATTATCAGCTCCACAAACGCGATTTAGAATCCTTACTAGCAGAACTTCCGGAAACATTTTTAATCGTTGGTGATTTTAATGAACACAGTAGCCTATGGGACGATACTCGTTGCGATGTGCGAGGCCGCCTTATTGAACAGCTTCTTTTTTCTTCCAGTTTATGCCTTTTGAATACGAAAGAGCCTACATATTTTAACCACGCAACCAATTCTTACTCTGCTATAGACCTCAGCATTTCATCGCCGGTACTTTTATCTGATTTTAGGTGGAACGTTCTCCAAAACCCATATGGAAGCGACCATTTCCCAATAATACTGAGCACACCAAACCGTATTCAACTTCCTCCGCAGGCTCCTAGATGGAAACTACATGCAGCCGATTGGGATCGGTACCGAACACTCACTCACATGACGTGGTCTGAGATGTGCGCATTAACCATAGACGACGCCGTCGAATATTTTACAGCTTTCCTAATTGATGCTGCCTCGAAATGCATTCCCGAAGCGAGCAACACAGGTTCCAAACGTTGGGTTCCCTGGTGGAACGAGGAATGTAGAAAAGCGCGCAAAAACCAGAACAAGGCATGGAGGCTGCTGCGGGATTTTCCAACAGTGGAGAACCTAGATAACTTCAAAAAGGTAAAATCCGAAGGAAGGAGGACACGCCGGCAGGCTCGAAGGGAGAGCTGGCACAAGTTTTTGTCAGGTGTCAGCTCGTACACAGACGAGGGTAAAGTACGGAACACGGTGAACAAGGTCAAAGGGCGAGAAACACATACACTTCCATTGGTTAACACACAGTACGACACCTTGGAAGACCAAGCGAACTTCCTCGGTGCTCACTTCGAGCAAGTGTCGAGCTCGTCACACTACTCTGAAAGCTTCCAGCGGTATAAAGCAAGAGTAGAAACACAGAAACTAGAACGGAAGTGCGCGAAAGACGTGGAATACAATGTACCCTTCTCCTTGGCTGAGTTGCTGGCATCACTAAACTGCTGCAACAAGTCCGCCCCAGGCCCCAACCGTATATTATATGAAATGTTAAAGAACCTACCCCTCGAAACACAAAAAAACCTACTTTCCATGTACAACTTCATATTCTTTTCAGGCGAGATCCCTATTTCATGGAAACAGGCAATTTTAATTCCTATTTTGAAACAGGGCAAGGATCCATCCTCCGTGAAAAGCTACAGGCCCATTGCACTAACAAGCTGCATCTGTAAACTCTTCGAGAAGATGATAAACCGCCGGCTCACACATATTCTCGAAACTCACAAGTTACTGGATCCTTACCAATGTGGATTTCGTCAGGGTCGGTGCACATCTGATCACTTGATACGCATTGAGGCAGAAATACGTGACGCATTTGTTCATAAACAGTTCTTTTCTCAGTATTCCTCGACATAGAAAAGGTTTACGGTATGACTTGGCGCTTTGGAATACTGAGAGACCTGTCACATTTAGGAGCACGAGGCAGAATGCTGAATATAATCGAAAATTACTTGTCCGATCGCACTTTCCGTGTACGAGTGGGAAGCGTGTTATCACGAGCATTTGTCCAGGAAACTGGAGTGCCGCAAGGTGGTTTCCTCAGTTGCAAAATGAATTCCTTGCGTGTATCCATCCCGCGTAACATGTTTTATTCCGTGTATGTAGATGACTTGCAGATAGGTTTTGAATCTCGCAATCTTGCAACATGTGAGCGGCAGTGTCAGCTTGGTCTGAATAAGGTAGTCAGATGGCCTGATGAGAACGGGATCAGCCGGAATCCACAGAAAAGCACTTGTGTCCTGTTCTCTAAAAACAGTGGTCTGCACCCTGAACCTGATATTGTCCTCTGTGGTCAGAGGCCACCTGTCAAAACCGAGCACAAATTCCTAGGTGTAATACTAGATACAAGGCTTACTTTTGTTCAACACATTAAGTACCTTAAAGACAGGTGCATGAAAACGATGAATATTTTAAAGGTGTTGTCACGCACAACTTGGGGTAGTGACAAGAAATGTTTGTTGAATTTATACAAGAGCCTCGTATGCACGCGGTTAGATTATGGGGCCCAATGGCCCCATAATCTAACCGCGTGCATACGAGGCACCAACTGCTTTGAAGATCCTTGACCCTGTCCACCACCTAGGCATCCGCCTCTCTACGGGAGCGTTTCGGACGACCCCCGTAGAAAGCCTTTATGTGGAATCCAACCAATGATCACTTCATTTGAAGAGATGTTATAGTTCATTTGTATACTTTCTAAAGGTCAATGCAAACAGTGAACACCCAACATACAATGTTATAAATGATACATCTAGCTCCAGTCTCTTCCATAACCGTCCAGCATTAAGAGCGCCCTACTCACTACGAGCACGAGGTCTTGCAGAGGAAATAGGAGTCCCACTCTTAGAACACTGCGTGATGGCTTCCACTGTGCAACTGCCGCCATGGCAGTAGCAACTTATAGAGTGTGATGTATCTTTTTTACAAGTGACCAAGCGCGCACCTATTGCACACATCCATACATACTTTCTGGAACTACAGCACAAATACACCTTTCCTGAAATTTTCACCGACGCATCAAAGTCTCATGCTGGTGTGTCCTACGCAGCGGTCGGTCCATCCTTTTCGGATGTCGGCGTTCTGCATCCTTACACAAGCATCTTCACGGCAGAAGCGTATGTATTACTTGTGGCCGTTAAACACATCAAACAATCCAAACTACAAAAGGCAGTAATATACACTGATTCCCTAAGCGTTATAAAAGCTCTGAAAACTTTTAAAGAACACAAAAACCCCGTGTTTGTCTCTCTTTACTCAATTTTATGCGCAGTCTACAGATCCAAACAGCATGTCGTATTGTGCTGGGTGCCAGGGCACCGCGAGATCCAAGGAAACGTGTTGGCGGACCAGCTAGCTGCGTCCGCCCACGAAAGCACTGCGAATACATCCATAGGTGTCCCTGCTCTCGACCTTAAACCCTTCCTCAAACGAAAGCTCAAAGAGTACTGGCAGCGGTTATGGGACAGGCAAACACAAAATAAACTTCATCTTATCAAGCCACATCTCGCGAACTGGCCGCCAGTATCGCAGTCACGCCACACAGAAGTAACACTCACCAGGTTAAGAACAGGACATAGACACAGCACACGCTCAGACCTTTTGTCCGGTAGTGATCCACCTTTGTGTGATAAGTGTGGTGAACCACTCACTGCCCTGCACATACTTATACAATGCACCGAATTAGATCGTCTAAGAAAAAACTATTTTCCATTAGCATTCCGAGAACAAATACCACTCCATCCTTTGATGCTCATAGGCAGCGAGCGAACCGGCTTTAAAATATCAGTCTGTGTTGGCGTTTTTAAAAGAAATACATAGTTTCCACGTTATATACCTTGGAAATCCGTAGCACGGCCTCTCAAAAGAGGTTGTTGCTGCGGCAGCTGTATTAAAAAGGCACCTGCCTCCCTGCCTTTGGCATCAAAGGCCTTGAGGAGGCATTCGTGCTATTTTCACGTCTCTCACTTGTAAATATCACACTCACTTGCATTAAATTGCACACCCATAGATCAAATCACCTATCACTGCCATAATTTTATACTTTATACAAACCTTTTACGCTCCGTGATAGCGCATGATTTTAAGGCCTCTATACAGCCATAATACACCCTGCCATCGTAACCATTGGTCATTGCTAACACCACATAAAAGACATGGCGCTCTTTGGCCACCTATGGCCCTTGCGCCACAAAACCCCATTAATCATCATCATCATCGCATCGTTCCTCTTGCGAAACAGCGTTCTCATGAAGAAAAGGTCCTAGCGATTCTTTGCACAGCTTGTAGTTTTTAGAGGCGAATCAGCTTAAGGTATTCTTGGTTGTGAGACACAAAATAAGGCCAAACAATAGACTAATATCAATCATAATTGTGACAGAGCAATATAAAACGCCTATAAGCACAAACCCTTTATACTAGTCGGTGACTTCAATGTAGATATTATGGACCTTAGCACCGAGCTTTGTCGTCGAGTCTTTATGTCACTTTGTCACTAAGTTTACATTACACGGGGTAAGCTCGGGTAACATATGTGAGATACAACAAAAGAATGTTGAACAATACACTAATATCAATCATAATTGTTACACAATATAAAACACCTACAAGCACAAACCCTTTATGCCAGTGGGCGACTTCGACGTAGAGGTTATGGACCTTAGGACCTAGCTTCGCCCACTCGTCATCATTCACTTCGTGGAGTTGCGTGGATTTTTTTTTAATAATACAGATTTTGATAAAGAATTATATGAAAGTCAGGGTTCTGTGCTTTTAACACATGACCTCTATTCGCCTCGTGCTCCACCGACGGCGGCACAGCGAATGCCGCTCCGGTGATGCAGTCTGGGGAATACGCCTTTTCTCGTCTGCTAGCCTATAGGACAGCTGCACTTTCATTAGAGTTCGCGCGCGTAGAGAGAGAGAGAGAGAGAGAGAGAAATAGATGAAGGAAAAAGACAGGGAGGTTAACCTGGTAGAAGAACCGGTTTGCTACCCTGTACTGGGGTGGGGTAGCACGGCGCTTATGGATTACTACCTGTATTTTCCTCTAGTTTCAGTTCTTCAGATGGCTGCCAGAATGACAGGAGATCAAGAAACGTTTACGTTTTAAGGTACCATCTATGTACCCACAGCCAACGCGATCACCATCATGCCCCCTAGTTGGTGGTGTAACTCATTGGGCTAGGTGGTGCTGCAATATATTACCTGAAAGCACCAACGTCTCGCCAAACGAGCTAACAAGAGCCTGTGCCTCTTTGGAAGCAAATAGCGACAAATTTGAGACCTTATTCGCAAAACATGGCGTTGTATAAGCAGAACTTGAGTTAGACGAAAATTCATACTTATTTCACAATTGTAGTCTTCTGGACACTTGTATACAACATGTCTGCCGACGAAATAAAATTCACAAGTTCACAGGCAATTGCGTTATTGCCGACAGCAAGCGTGTTTTGGGCGAGTTGGCACTTTATATTAGAACTTGTCACACGTGTGAAGAAGAAGGCGCGCCTCCGGTCAGCAGCATCGCGAACGCTCGGGTGCTGGACTCGTTCGGCTCGCTCACCGCGCGCTTCTGGTTCCTGCCATCTCGCTAGACGGTGCTACGGACTCTTTTCGCTGTGTTGCATTCGCAGTGTCACCACAGAAGCACATTGTCAATAAACCTCTTCTCAAGAGGGTGCTGAAGATCCCCCGTCAACTGAACCTGGAGCTCCGAAACAGAACACTACCGCCCATCATGACGACCAACGAAGCGCAACCTGCCTCTTCCGCCCAGTCCAGCAGCGGCACCGGAGTTCCTCGCCTCAGGGACCCAAAGGTCTTCAGCGGCGCCGATGAGATGGACGTCGAAGACTGGTTTCCCAACTACGAACTGGTGAGCGCTCATAACAAGTGGGATGATGCCGACAAGCTGACACATGTCGTCTTTTACCTCACGGGCGTTGCTGAAATGTGCTATCACAACAACAAAACCAACATTCCGACATGATCAGTCTTCAAGACATCTTTTTCTGAAGTGTGTGGCCGACCCGCTGTCCGCAAGTTCCGCGCCAAGCAGCACTTGCGCACTCGAGCACAGCAAACGTTAGAAACGTTCACGAGTCACATTGAAGACATTGTCGCTCTTTGTAACCGTGTCAACGCCGCCTTGAACGAGTCTGAAATGATTCAGCACATCCTCAAAGGGATTGATGATAGCGCGTTTCAGGTGCTCCTGGCTACGAATCCTGGCACCGTTGCGGAAGTCGTCACATTATGTCAAAATTCTGAAGAGCTTAGGAAGCAACGCGCCCTGACTCGTCCGTTCTCATCGCGTGCCGACTCGCTATCAAGTCTGGCTACCGTTCCCGAGCAATCACCGACGCTTAAGGAGATCAAGGACTTCGTGCGCGAAGAAGTTGCTCGTCAACTTTCTATGGTCCCCTTCACACAAGAGCCTTCCTCTCGTCTGCCGCCAACGCCCCGCACTGTTATTGCCGAAGAGGTCGCTCAAGCTGTTCCTGTCGCTCACCACCGGCAGCCTGTGGCCGCGCCTCTTACGTATGCGCCGGCTATGCAGCCCGTAGCCGCGCCGCTTACGTATGCCCAGGTGGTTCGCAAGGCCTCCCCAGCAGCCTTGCCCACCCGTGCAGTCATATGCACACCAGTCCGCCCCTCTTCTTACATCTTGGGCCGAGCCGAGAGTGAGCAATTTTTGGCGGACTCCAGACAATCGCCCCATTTGCTACGCCTGCGGTACTCCAGGACACGTTGCTCGATATTGTCGCCGTCGCTTTCAAACATCCAGCGACGCTACACGGCTGTCCCAATACGACAGACAGCCGATACGCCATTCTGCTCCTCGTCCCTCGCCGTGGTATCCTTACACGGACTTCCCTGAGATTCCGTCGCCCCGCTCCTCATCTCCTCGTCGACGATCGCCTTCCCCAATGCGTCGCCGACCCGGATCCTCAAACCAGGAAAACTAACCGCCGCAGTTCAAGAGGCAAGAACTGCGCCGTCTTCGAACTGCCCAAGTCCTCGCACATCTCCTGCTAACGTGGTCGCCATATCTGTCGATGGTGTTTCAACATTTGCCCTTGTCGACACCGGCGCAGCCGTTTCTGTTATAGCCGCCAAGCTCTGCCGTTCCCTACGCAAAGTGACCACGCCGCTATCTGGACTGCTTGTTCACACGGCAAGCGCACTGCACGTTACACCTCTCGCAGCATGTACTGCCCGTGTATTTATACAAGGTACTATGTACGTCGTGGAGTTCATCGTTCTTTCTGCCTGCTCGCATGACATAATCCTCAGGTGGGACTTTTTATCACGTCATAACGCCGTCATTGACTGCGCACGCGCTGAAGTTGAATTTTCGTCACTGTGTGAAGAACCGTTGCACGAAGCTCTTGATCGGCCGTCTAAACGCGTCGTGCGTGAGGGCACCGACATTCCGCCTGCCTCAGTTGCCGTTGTCCCCGTCTTCTGCTGCGGCCTCAACGACGCAACCGTCTTCGTCACACCTTCCGACATCTTCAAGAGCCGCAAAGCCGTAGCACTGCCTTTTGCGACGCTTGACATCACTGCCAGCTGCAGCAATATTTTTGTCCACAATCCCCTTGCAGCACCGGTTACGTTGCTTGTCGGCGAATGTCTCGGTCACGTGGAACACCTTGACTCTTCGTTCTTTCTGAACGTACCAGATGAATCGTACCATACTGTCTCGACTGAACTCGATGCCCTTTGCACGCTGGACGGCTCGTCGAGTGACATATTCGCGAGTTCTATCGCCGATACCCTGACTGCTAAAGAACGGGCCGAGCTTCTTCGACTTCTCCAACAATTCACGAAATCATTCGATGTTTCTCAGCCGCACTTGGGTCGCACGTCGGAAGTCCACCACTTCATTGACACCGCTTTGTACCAACCTTTACGTCAAAGGCCGTACCGCGTTTCTGCTGCAGAACGTCGTGTCATCAACGACCAGGTCGAAGATATGCTACGCCGTGGCGTTATCCAACCATCGCACAGTCCTTGGGCATCTCCTGTCGTTCAAGTTCGCAAGAAGGACGGGTCTATTCGCTTTTGCGTCGACTACCCTCGATTAAATAAGGTGACGCGGAAAGACGTCTATCCTCTGCCACGCATCGACGACGCCCTTGACAGCCTTCAAGGAGCCGAATTCTTCTGGTCCTTAGACTTACGTTCTGGGTACTGGCAGGTTCCTATGGCTGAAGCTGACCGCCAGAAAACGGCATTTATTACACCAGACGGACTGTACGACTTTAACGTAATGCCTTTTGGGCTTTGCAACGCGCCTGCCACGTTTGAACGACTCATGGAAAACACATTGCGTGGTCTCAAGTGGTCTATGTGTTTATGTTACCTCGACGACATTGTCGTTTTCTCTCCCGATTTTTCTACCCACCTCCATAGGTTCCGACAGGTTCTGACGTGTTTAAGCAACGCTGCACTGCAACTGAACCTCGTAGTATAAACTTTTTTGCGCTACAAGTGAACAAAATCGACGAAGAAAATGGTACGGGACAACACAAGCGCGAACTAACAACTGTTTATTTTCACAGGATCATGACAAGATATATACACACAAGGTACAACCAACTGGCCCCTACCCTGGCTCTTCTAACCGAACCTCACAAAGTGCCACTTCGCCGCGCGGGAGTTGACCATCTTAGGACACACAGTGTCCAAACACGGAGTTCTACCTGACCCTGCGAAACTTCGTGCTGTCGCTGAGTTTCCGAAAGCTGCTACGATCAAAGAACTTTATAGTTTTGTCGGACTATGCTCCTACTTCCAGCGCTTCGTTCGAAATTTCGCTTCGATCATGTCGCCATTGACCAATCTCCTACGCGGTGACAGGGACCTCTCCTCCTGGTCGCCCGAGTGCCACGTCGCATTTGCTACTCTCCGTCGTCTGCCTCACATCTCCTCCCATTCTTCGGTATTGTGACCAAACAGCTGCAACGGAAGTGCACACAGACGCAAGCGGGGTCGGTCTTGGCCCTGTCCTCGCCCAAAGTAAGCCCGGCTACTCCGAATACGTCGTCGCCTATGCGAGTCGCACGCTCACGAAAGCAGAAGCCAATTACAGCGTCACTGAAAAGGAGTGCTTGGCTCTAGTATGGGCGCTTAGCAAGTTCCGCCCGTATTTGTACGGTCGCCCGTTCGACCAGGTAACGGATCACCACGCCCTGTGTTGGCTCGCCACGTTGAAAGATCCTTCCGGCCGGCTAGCTCTCTTGACATATTGTAAGGTGATTTTCGGATGACGGTCTTGTCAGCAAGTTCGAAAGGAACCTGGTGAGACTTCATCGCCTGAGGATAGCTTCTTATGCACACCAGCTCTGGGTAGGCCGTTACGATATCCTCCGCGCACTTGACAACTCGTAGGTTATCTTGTCTACTCTCATTTGTCTCGTTCCTTAACACTCCTTCGACTAGAACCACATCGTCCCAGTATACGTTGATCTTTAGTTTCTTTATATCTGGTCTTGACAGCAAAAAGTCGTACGTCGCACCCTCTATCGCCAACACTTCCACTCTCTATTTTATGACCCTGGAGTTCGACCGTTTACAGATGCCCACTGATCATGCAACGTCACTTTTCCATCGTAGCCTTGTACCCTTAAGACTCTTCCACTGCGCAAGCGACTTGCATTCACCAGCTTGGCGTTTCTTATAGACACAGAAGCACCGCTGTCTACTAGAGCCATCATATGTTTGTTTTCTACTTTGACGGGGATGTGAAGCAGGCTAGAGAAATTTAACCCTTTGAGACGCTATGTACACAATTGTGTACACCACTTGTTTTTTATAGTTGTGTCGACTAGGGACTACAAAAGCGCAAGATACATTGAGCTTTGAATGAATTGAACCTCCTGCATATTAACTTTGTCTTCATTTAACTTCACCTTGCTGTGTACTGTTGTATATGGTCACTTTCGTGAAGGCACTAGCATGTTAGACGAGTCGTTCGGCGTTCCGCTTTCCGCGAGCCACATCAAAAGTATAATTTTTCTTTGCTCAGCATGGATGTAACTGAAAAGAATTGACACGATATTTCTAGCCTGAGATTTCATTTTATTTATGCAAAAGCAGAGCATGAATGACCTCGGAATTTGTATATATTCAATTACAGTCTGATTAAAAATAATTATTATGACAGGCACAAATTAGCATATTATGAGATTATTTTTGTTGCCATAGAATACTGAGTGCCTTCAAATAACATTTTATAGATTTCACGTATTTACGGATAGTTCTTCGTAGGTGGCGTCTGAAAGGGTTAAATAAACAGTCTCACTTGGAGTCATCGGGTGGGACTGATCACCCTCGTTCACTAGTGTTTTATCATCGAATCCTCCTGAGCGTCAGTGTCGATGTCATTCACTCGACCTCTTGGAACGCGCCAAGTCAAGTTAGCCGTGCTACTTGCAAGGTGGGCTCGGTTCTCGCTGATCGCGGCTTAACCAGTCTGCTTTACTCCGACTGAAAAAGCTGTTTGAGTGAGTGGTTATGCTTTTTTCAGAGGCAGATGTTATGTTCTGAAGACACTCCAGGAGCCCATCTAGAGTTCTGGGTGAATGTATTTGCACTTGCTTCATCCCTTGAGTGTGTAATCCGTGCATTATTAGGGCTACTACGGCCGAAGAAGGAAGCATAGGCTCAGCCAGCTTTAAAAGACGGCGTTTCTCAAAAAAAAAATACTCGACAAGGGAGCTTTGCTCGGCTTTAAAATTTAGCGCAGTGTTCCATCTTTGTACTGGATGTCTTCGGAATGTAGTCAAGCATTTTTGCTTCCACTGGCTCCAAGAGTCGTCCCTGTCTTCCATAATGCGCACCTCATACAACTTTCGCGCAACGGCTCTCAAGTAACCGCGCATGCTGGCAATTTTATCCTCATCAGAGAGCCATTTGTTTTTCCCAGCGGCATATTCGTAGAACTCAAGCTAACTTTCTGGACCTGAAGCCACACCGTCGAAGGCATCGGGTTCTACAAACTTAGTTACCGGTTTCTCAGCATTTAGAAAGCTTATAAGCGATGTCACTATTTGGTTCTGTTGAACAATATGTTCCTGTTGCAGCTGAAGAGCTTTCAAAACTAGGCTCGCCTCTTCCGACGAAGACCGCGATCCTGAGTCTTTCCGACGCATCGGTTCAAGAACTAGGGCGTTGAAGGTTTCCAGACGCAAGTTCACTTTCACCGAACCTTTCCGTCGTAGTTCAATAGTGTCCACGGCTGCCTTTTCCACAACCAGGTTCACGAGTTCTTGTGAGTTGAGCTCACGAGGTAGTCCCACCGCTGTTTCATCTTGAACGCGTACTTCGAAAAGATGATCTTCTCCGCGGAGGTCTCTTCAAGGAAGAACGTCACCCACATGTTGGCTTCGATTGCTGGCATCAGCATTAAAGCTTCAGTATGGAACTGGCGTCCATCTTAATCTGCTTTATTTCTAACTTCATCCCTCTCTTCTTTTCTGCCCCGGCTCTCGTGCTTCTTCTTCTTCTATCCAAAGGCTCGTACCGCTTCAAACCTCTCTGGGCGAACTGTCTGTGTTGCAACCCAGTTGAAGATCACAACAGGATACAACGACAGAAATTCTGTAGTCTTTCGTATTTTGGGACGCTGTTGTCTGTTGCACTGTTGTCTATTGTCTATCCTATAGTCTATTGTTGGTCGTATTGTCTATTGTCTTTCGTATGGTCTATTGTTTGTTGTATTATCTGTGTCTGCTGTATGGTCTATTCTCTTTCGTATGGTCTGTTGTCTGCCGTATAGTCTGTTGTCTGTTTTGTAGTCTATTGTCCGTTTTCTGTGTCAGAGTCTTGGTCTCCCTTACTGCGCATGCTCAAACCCTTCAAAATAAAAATAAAAAAAACCTCCTCTCCCCTCTAGGCATCCCTCCCCGCGGCAACCACACCCTCACTGCGCATGCGCCTCCTTTCCTTTCTCCCCTCCTACGCTCCCCCCCTGTCTCCTCTAGGCATCCCTGCCAGCAGCGTCCACACTCCCACTGAGCATGCGCGTCCCCCCTCCCTCTCCTTTCTTACGCTCCCCCCCCCTCTCTCGCCTCGCGACGCAGGCAGCGTCTGCTAGCGAGTTTCTTGGTTGAAAAAACCGACTGCTCGCGCTGCACAACCGTTCACTGGCCACCCCGTATATATGGCAATGGATCTTGACCTGCAAGGTGGTGCCGGTGGGAGATTTCTTCTGTGCGTTGTTGAACAATAAAAATAAAAATGCCCCCCACCTCCCCGAAGGGAATCGTGAGGAAATGCGAATGCATTTCGCGCGCGCTTCACTCCATTTATATATGGTGGTTGTGGTTCGAAGAAGGAAAAGGCGCCTAATTTCTGCAGCCCGGTCGGGAGCACGGCGCAGCGCCTGTTTTTTTTTTTTTCTGCTTTTGTTCTGTTTTTTTTCTTCTTTTTTTATTTATTTTTTTATTCTTTTTGTTCTTTTTTCCTTTTTTTTCTTTTTTTTTAATTTTTTTTAATTTTTTTTTTCATATATAGCTCCGCCGAGCTCCCGCGATGCGAGCGCCCTCACGCACTTGAAATGCATTCGCATTTAAAACTGGAGATGCGTAAAGCACGCAGCGATGGAGCGGTGTTTCCTACTGGAACATGCCAATCGCTGCTAATGGGCAATGAGAGACAGAAGACTCCGACTGGACACAGAGACCCGCAGTCGGCTTTTAGTTAACGCGCACGCTGCGAATTTTTATTGTTCAACAACGCACAGGAGAAATCTCCCACCGGCACCACCTTGGAGGTCAAGATCCATTGCCATATATACGGGATGGACAGTGAACGGTTGTGCAGCGCGAGCAGTCGGTTTTTTCAACCAAGAAACTCGCTAGCAGACGCTGCCTGCGTCGGCGTCGCGAGGCGAGAGAGGGGGGTAGCGTAGGAGAGGAGAGAGAGGGGGGGGACGCGCATGCGCAGTGGGGGTGTGGACGCTGTGGGCAGGGATGCCTAGAGGAGGGAGGGGGGAGCGTATTAGAGGAGAGAGAGGGGGGACGCGCATGCGCAGTGGGAGCGCGGGGAGGGATGCCTAGAGGAGAGAGAGGGGGAGCGTAGGAGGGGAGAGAGGGAGAGGAGGCGCATGCGCAGTGAGGGTGTGGTTGCCGCGGGGAGGGATGCCTAGAGGAGAGAGAGAGGGAGAGAGGAGGTTTTTTATTTATATTTTTTAAAGGGCTTGCGCATGCGCAGTATGGGTGGTCACGCCGCCCACCACCACCACCGGATTAAGCTTCGCCATAAGATGCTTCACATCTAACACCTGCCGGCGCTTACCTCCTCAACCTATCCTCCTCCTCCTCCTCCGCGGACAAAGCTTGACAACGCTGGACAACGCCGGACAACGCCGGACAACGCCGGATGCCTGACATAGCCCGACTATGAAATGCATTCGCATTTAAAATTCGCAGCGTGCGCGTTAACTAAAAGCGGAGTGCGGCTCTCTGTGTCCAGTCGGAGTCTTCTGTCTCTCATTGCCCATTAGCAGCGATTGGCATGTTCCAGTAGGAAACACCGCTCCATCACTGCGTGCTTTGCGCCTCCCCAGTTTTCTCTGGAGAAGAGTTTTCTCTCCTGCGCAACACTGCGATGAGCGCCAGCGTCAACGCCGCCGCCAGTGTAAGCGTTAGCGCCCGCTGCTTCACATCTACACATGGTTCCCTTTATCGGGAGATGGTGTAATTTTGAGTGATGTCATCATAACATTTGTTCTTTTGTATCCAAGCTTTCTGTAATACTACACAATTTTGTTGCATTACTCTATAGACACTTTGTTGCATTACTCTATAGACACTTCTGTTGCCACAATTGGATGCACGCTTAGACAACAAATTTCTGTTGTACGACAGATTTTTGTTGCATTACTTACGGAAGACCTCTGTTGTCACAATTGACTATACGCTAAGACAACTTCTCATCTGTAGCACAACACATTTCTTTCGTACAACAAAAATTTATCGTACAGTATATAGACATTTCTGTAGTAGCAGCCGGGTGCTTGTTGTGAAGACACATTTTTTTACAATACTATAAAGATTTGTCGTAGCACTTCAACTTTCTGTTGTTGCACAACAGAAGTATGTTGCACACACTTCTGCTGTCACAATAAAAGTTCTGATGCACAATTGGAAAGTGTTTTGTCTCAACAAGAATGTGTAGTAACAATAGAAAAATCCTTTTGTACAATTGAAAATTCTGTTGTGCTCAAGGCAAGTTCTGTTGTCATTTTCAACTGGGAACCAGGCTTCAAGCCTAACGGATTTCAAAATATTGGCACGTATAAATGTGCAGTCATTAAATGTCTGCGTGACAAACGACGTGTGATGTCATTCAAATAAATGAAGTGACCTTTACAGACAACAAACTTTATTCAGATTGAAGTTTTCAGCAGCTTCTCTGTAAGAGCGGCGTAAGTACATAAAATTTATACAAGACAAGGTTGGGAGTACGAGGAGATACGGTATGCACGACGGTGCTGTGAAATATTGACAAGTTTTCTCGCGCTCTCTTCTCAAGCATACTCTAATGCCTTCGTTGATAATTCGACGTTTTCTGACTCGTTCAAGGCTGTCTAAAGGTACATTGAACATAGTTAATGTGATCATACTAACGTAAGTGAACACCAAGTTTTCGTATCGCAAAGTCGTGGTAAAATGTGGCTGGAAGAAAACGGTATAAGTCACTCTCAATGGTCGAGTCCTAATATCGAGCGTGGTGCGATCATTGTACGGAATAACATTGAACCACTTCACAGCGAAGTAAAACATCGAAATAATGGGCCAAAGGGGCCAGCGAGAGGGTTGGAAAGAGCGCTTTTTCTCCTCTTTTTTGGCCTCACTCACCTATTTTTCCCGCTTTTTACCAAACTGTACTATATCGGCGTCAAATGAATTACGAATAGAGGAGCACGTGGTCGAAGCATTTAAATACGCGGTCGAGCCATCACCAATCACAGGCGCTCACATCCAGTTGAACAACATTGAGAAAGCATGGATGCGGTGCACGAACGCAAATGGCGTGAGCGCAACTGTCTGTAATGATGAGGCTGTCAACTGCACGACGAGCGCCACTGCTCGCGTTTCATACGGCGCCGATGTTACGTGTGAGAAGAGGTTTATTGACAGTATGCTTCTGTGGTGACACTGCGAATGCAACACAGCGAAAACAGACCGTAGCACCGTCTACCAAGATGGCAGCAACCAGAAGCGCGCGGTGAGCGAGCCGAACGAGCCCAGCACCCGAGCGTTCGCGATGCTGCTGACCGGAGGCGCGTCTTCCTCTTCACAATTCGCCCCCTGCCGAAGAAGAGCCATCCTGGCGACCTAAGAGTCTGGAAGAAGAGGGCTATGGTATGGCTTGAGATGGGACACGTGGACGAGGTCACGTCCACGCCGGCGCATGTCGTCAGATGGGGAAACTGGCTCAATGAGAAAATTGACTGGGGAGGTTTGCTCCAAAACACGGTAAGGGCCCTCGTACTTTGGGACGAGTTTTGAGGAAAGCCCAGAAGTTTGGTATGGGACAGCCAGCCATACCAGAGATCCCGGGGAATAGCTGGGACTTCGACGTGAGTCAGAGTTGTTGTCCTTCTGGCGCTGTTGCTCCTGTGACGTACAGTTGCGCGCGAGTTGGCGGCACTCTTGCGCTTGGCGTGCAGCTTCGGAGACAGGTGGGCATTCGGAAGCATCAGGACGGTATGGAAGAAGAGTGTCAATGGTGTGCGAAGGGTCGCGTCCATAGAGGAGGAAGAACGGTGAGAATCCCGTGGCAGCTTGTGCCGCGGTGTTGTATGCTAACGTTATGAATGGAAGAACCCGGTCCCAGTTGTCATTATCAGATGTAAAATACATCGCGAGCATATTGCCGAGTGTGCGGTCGAAGCGCTCTGTGAGTCCGTTAGTTTGCGGGTGGTTTGCCGTGGTCCTGCGAGGAACAACGTGGCATTCGGAAAGGAGAGCTTCAACGACTTCCGAGAGAAAGGCTCGACCTCGGTGA